>JAOTOM010004045.1:0-214744 GCA_034440615.1 Ashinkailepas kermadecensis | reverse complement strand
ACAACACTTGAGAGGACATGGATATTGGCGTTAGCCGGCCAGTTTATCTCTTGCACATCAATACTAACTTATGTGAGACAGGAATTTGTCTTCCTTATGCTCTCTTTAAAAGTACTAGATATATCATTGTCTGCTTAACCCGCGTCGTCTCTTCGGTCAGATCCGCATAGCCCGCCAAAACTTCCAAACTAAGCGTTGTCCGAAAATGAACGGGGCACCATCGGAAAACAGCGTGGGATGAATAAGGTGCGAAAACGGTTTTATATTTTAGTTTTAATAATGTTGAAAATCCAAAAGTTATGTTTTGGGGAAAATTGATTTTTTTCAAGAACATTTTACTTCGGCATATAAGGGTAGTGTCGTGCAATGCAACTTTGACGCTAATTCAAAGCTTCATGAAAACTCGAAATAAACAATAAAACAACAGTGTCTAACTTGCTTAACCCACATTGTGCACTTTATTGTAATCTGACCTCAGCCCACTTGGCAGAGGTACAACACATTGGATAAGCAACTCCTCATGATGTTTCTGCGTGCGTGCCAAGGCAAAATGATGTTAGAAAGGCAAGCATAGTACAAAAATAGGACGATTGGCCAAATGTGGGCCAAAATTGTAGTTACCTCAGGTCGCTGACCTGAACTGAATATGAATCCCAAATATACGTTTTGGAGACAATTAACAATTGCACTCACATAGCACGTTTTATTTCAATATATCTTCATGTGTATGAGTTATTGATCCTCAAACGTTTTTGGAGGTAGTCCTTTTGACCTAAGCTAGGTCAATGAACGTACATCACCTAAGATTCAAATCATCACTTCAGACGCAAAAATAATGAAGGAAAAGGTACCGTGCATTTTACGGCACTGTGCGCCGTTGTTTTCACGCTTTCGCGTCAAAACCATAGGGGGGGGTCATAAAGCCGCCTCCCAAGGGTTAAGCTATTCAATCGTGGTGATATCTGGCATAGTGATTGAATAACTAGGTGGTGAAATCAATCATCCAATTCAGAGCTTAAAATCGATGGTCTGGGGAGGTGAGCGCACTCCCGTTGGGCACTACATGCCGTGTGAATTTAATGGTCGTGGGAGCGATGACAATTGTAATATAGTTCCAGAAAATTATCTGAGCCAGTCGGTTGTCAACAAGTTCCGATGACCCCTGTCTGGGTACTTACATTTTGCTATTCATCCATCTGGCAAGAGGTGTCACGCTTGTCAGTTACTGGACTGTGTGTGCACGGTCTCAAGTTCAAGTGTTTCGTGGCAAAACACTGCAGCACTTTTAGAATAAGGCTGATAGTTCCGTGGTGGGAGACAGGAGCTTCACACACAACGTGCCAAGCATGCAACAAAACCTGTAATCACCGTTCAGGCAAAATTTGCCCCGTGGCTCTCGGCACATGTTGCAAATTATGGAGATAAATCTGGAGCCTTCCAACCATCTTTCATTTCAAGGGACACAGTTGCATTATGCAATTCACTCTCGCTGCATCCAGACTCGAAATCCGAGGAGATGGGTCCCACCGGCGATTCCCGAGGAGATGGGTCCCACCGGCGATTCCCGAGGAGATGGGTCCCACAGGCGATTCACGAGGAGATGGGTCCCACCGGCGATTCCCGGCGGTTCCGCCAAATGTTGCCGCTGGCTGCCCCAGTACACGCATAGGGACGGTCACGCATGTACACGCATAGACCGTCTGGCTGTTGTAATTTGTAGTTGTGTAGACAGCAATAGCGTGTACCATTGAAGACCACCGTGGTCAGATCTGGTACGACAGGCCACCGTGGTCAGATCTGGTACGTGTACCATTGAAGACAGGCCACCGTGGTCAGATCTGGTACCATTGAAGACAGGCCACCGTGGTCAGATCTGGTACCATTGAAGACAGGCCACCGTGGTCAGATCTGGTACGTGCACCATTGAAGACAGGCCACCGTGGTCAGATCTGGTACGCAGAGATCCAATGGTGTCAGGTTGATGTGATTAGTTACCTGTTTCGAGCTTAGATGTCGCCTGTCAGTGCACGTCGACTGAGCGGACGCTGGTTCGCACCCTTATGCACTCGAAGCACAATCATGATCGATTTAGTGTACACACTCACTTGCACGTGGGCAGGCACTTGCATATACGCACGCACGTACGCACGCATGCTCGACCGTGAAAACGCATTCACGCATCCACGCCCGGATGTATGTACGCACGCACCTTTGCACGCATAGGAAGCACGCACATGTGAATGCATGCCTGTACACACGTAGACACGTTACGTGAACAAGCACATGAATGTGCTGAATGACAATCGTTCCTGAGTGATTTCACCATCAGGCTGTTCCGAGCTAGTCGCCGTGTGAAGTGGAAGCTACATTGGCTGCCCCATTTCATCAGCCCATCCCTCATCTCCTATGGATGGGATAGACAGTGGCGGCGGCACCAGCGAGGTGTGAAGGTGTGGCTACATTGGCCGCCCCATCCCATCTAGTATGGATAGGTTAAGTAGTGGCGGCGGCCCCAGCGAGGTGTGGAGCAGTGCTGCGGCCAGCTTAGACTCCGTTGGTTGGTTGGTTTGTTGTTTATTTGAGTTTTAGAGCGTATCAGCCAAACCTAATCATCCAGTGCTTCGTTTACATCCCGAAAGCGCTCACAGTAGGCCATGCGTACTAACATTGGCCATGACAAGCCTTCAACAACCTACAAGTGAGTCTGTTATGCGCAAATTTATGTTGCAATTGAGACGAGATAGAAGGGTGATCTTGTCCCAGCCTCTGGGATCTGGTGTTTCGAGCAGTCTGATTTAGATCTGGAAGTGATCTACGACTGAAGTTGGCTCTGAATCTGTACAACAGGGTGCCATATCTCCTCGCTTTGCTTCATGAGTGTTCGGGGAGAGATGTGCGAGGATTGAACATCTATCAAAAATATCTTGCTGAGCTCTTGACCGCAAACTCTGGGTCTGCGACTCCTGTTGGATCACAGTATACAAACATATCCTAGTCGTTCCTTAGCTCGTGAGTATTGCTTGTGCATCATAGATCAGCATTGGAGTCGAAAATGGTGCATTTCGTGGACATCCATGATTTACGTATTTATTTTTTTTCATCGTCGAACAGGTTTTAGCCGATCAATTACCATTTGTAGAAGATAGGTGGATAATTATGACAGATTGCCATGGCAATTACTTCCGTTTCCTTACCACTGGTAAACTGTGATATTCATCACATTCAGCTAAATTTGGCAGCTAATCAGCTTCCTTGGAATCAATCCTTGAGTGCGTTTTCTGTGGATATGTATGCCAAGCGAATGCTCTGGTATCTTAGGACTTAGGGTAGCTTACAAGAGCAGCATCAGCTGAACATCAAGGTTAGTTTTTGCACGGGATACTGCTTGTGATCACGTTGATTTGATCCGAGGATGTGTTTCTGAGACATGTTGGTCGAAAACGGATATTGTTGTTCCTCCCTTAGACGGTTAGGCTCCTCCGAAGTCGGAGCAGCAGAGCTGCCTCTCTGCTTTCCCCACCGTTGCTCGTACTTAATTTGATCACAGCCTCAAATGTTTTCTTCAGAAATATTTCTTCATGCATGAGAGCTTTTGTTGAATTCTTGGAGTAATATTTCGTCTTTAATTTATAGAAACGACATGCGTTCATGCTTTTCCACCTGCACCAGAGAATGTGAATGATTTTATCGTTATGGTGGATATTTGCACTCGTCTTTATCTTTGCATGAGTTTACCTTTGTTATAATTATAATAAAAAAGCTAACGTTTAATTTTTCCCGGAAAACAATTATCGGGAATCAAAGAACACAAAGGCTTCAAATAATATTTTGTGACTCTGATCCCATCATAAATGATAACGACGTGCAAAATCAGCCTGGCAATTAACTTCACTTCCGTTTCACTTAACTTTGACTTCACCCGTATTTTAGTCTCAAGAGCGACCGGGATGCCTGCACTCTCGGGAGATGCCTGCACTCTCGGGAGATGCCTGCACTCTCGGGAGATGCCTGCACTCTCTGGAGATGTCTGCACTCTCGGGAGATTTCATAGCATATCTAAGTAACCTGACCTGTTATTGACTTGAAATTTGGAAAATTTGGAAAATTTGGAAAACTATCAGAGGACATACTGCGTCATGACACATAGTTCGTGTTTAAAACTATCAGAGGACATACTGCGTCATGACACATAGTTCGTGTTTAAAACTATCAGAGGACATACTGCGTCATGACACATAGTTCGTGTTTAAAACCAAACAATAAGTACTCGCAAAATTATGTAATAAAGACAATTTTCGTCAGCTTATAACTCAGCTTAATATTTGATCTGACCTGGGGTCACACTTTGTGTCCCTCATTTTGCTTTCGCAATTTGATATGGTTATGTAACTTATGTTTCACTTTTACCTGCATATTGTACCGTTGTTTATACCTAGGTCTCCATACGCTGACACAATTCGTACTCAACATTGTAGGTCGAATTTCAACGCGATATATTGAATTATGTGGGGGCTATATCAGTAAAACTCTCCGAGGGGTGGGGTAGAATTGATAACTCTTCGCACTGCGAGGGTTAAGAGCATCCGACAACTCTTTCTTGAATCGGTGAAACCTATGGTTGTGATTGCGTAGGATTTGAACACTGAACAGCTAGGGAGTCTGAATTGCATTTACATTGGCAGATATTCTGCACTTATTTTCCTGTGTCTTCATTCGCAACTATCACACCCATGACACGGGCAGAATTTTATTGGTGGGAACATGCGGCGACATATATAACAAACAAATCAAATCGCAAAAGCTCATTCCGTCATTCATTGCATGCATGGTATCAAGGTTTGGGCAGAATTAAATGAAAATGGAGTGTCAATTCGCTATCGGAGTGCCGGCTGGTTTTTAATATGAGCAGTTGTCTTCGGCTTTATTCACTTGTGCGTGTCGTGGTATTAGCTGCTCTAAGTGTACCACAAGCACCTATTCCACCTGCAGCCGCCCTTAGTGACTATTGGAGTACATTAGCGTTGTTGGCACTCATAGCGCGGAGTCGAGTTGGCATACCATTACGGTGCGAGTTGCTGTTGTGCCGAAGCTGGCGAGAGGTCACCAATTGTCGACGTGTATTGCTGTATGGCCGCCTGCAAAGACCGCTGCTGAGAGATGTCGTGTAGTGTGGGGCGTGTGTGACCAGGTAAGACCGCTGCTGAGAGATGTCGGGTAGTGTCGCGCGTGTGTGACCAGGTATGACCACTGCTGATAAATGTCGTGTAGTGTGGGGCGTGTGTGACCAGGTAAGACCGCTGCTGAGAGATGTCGTGTAGTGTGGCGCGTGTGTGACCAGGTAAGACCGCTGCTGAGAGATGTCGGGTAGTGTGGCGCGCGTGTGACCAGGTGTACCGTCAGTCGACAACTCGGATTTTGTGTTAGCTGCCATAGCTCGACCTGTGAGGTCGGCCTCAGCACGCCCGTACCCGGGCGCCGATAGCATGTGCTAAGTTGGTGTAGCGCGAGTCTGTCTGTGAAATACACCACACATCATGTCGTCGTCCACAAGCTATGTGTTCACTTGAGCGGCCGCCGCCAGGGGGCGCTGCTGCGATACGCGGCGTGGGCGAGTCACAACGCTGGGTGACAACGCTGGACCAAAGCTCGTCAAGTAGCGTCAAGTCTTCTTGGAGTTCTCTATCTGACGTCAAGGAACGTATGCGCGTGACCTTGAAACACCAGTGAGATATGCTTCATGCGTTTTCGGACGTTCCTCCATGAGCCATGTTTTTACAACTTCCTATGCTACTTTAGTGTTCCGTCGACTGGAGGTTGACGGCTGAAAATAGACTGTATTTATGCAGTAGTGATTTGCAGTGACAGCAGATTCCAAGATGCCGTGGGGGCGGGAGTCAAGACAGGACGCCGATACTGATACACCGATGTACTTTTTTGTGTCATTTGTACGACCCTTGTCCCATTTTCGTGACATATGAAAGGGTGGTTTTTGTAGAGTTTATTCAGCGATATTCCAATGTACCTTTAGTTGAAGTCAGGAACGACTTCCTGACAAATTGTCGAAGCTCAAAATATCGAGTGGATAAATATCGACAGCAAAATATTGCATACACAAGATATCGAACGCTAAAATATCGAATCGGAATATACCACGCGCATCAAAATCAAACACGTACAATATTGAATCGTAAAATGTATCCGTTCAACATATGGAAAGCGCAAAATATCGAGTAAAACACCTTGAACCGCCCAGCCCGGTCCTTCTGGTCACGTCATCTCCTTCGCCTACACCCTCCATCACCCAGCCTTCTGAGTTGAAAGGCAACACCCGTTTACGGTACTTTACAGCTCAATTGACAATATCGTACATGCAAGTGGAATAAATAGCAATGAAACAAACCCGTGTTTGCCAATGATACAATTTCTCTATGGTTGATACAGCATGTGAGGGCGAACTGGTTGATGATTGGTGTTAACATATTGCTTCTGCTTGTTGGTGAAGCTGTTTCATCATACTGCGAAGCTCGACCCTACGGACTCCAATCATAGCTAGCAATATCTGAAGGTGACGTATCATATTTAGTTGAATCCTGTAAGGCTTCTTGCCCCATCATCGTACATAGTTTGTCCCGAACCTCAAAGTTAGCCTTCATTTTTCCTCTTGCTCATTTTCCAAGTCCACATCTCCGACATAATTGATCTGGTTAATCACATTCATTAGGAAGTCTCACCCACATCAAGATTATACTCGTATTCTGAAACCTTAAGCTTGCGTTTCCAAATCACATGGTTGCCGTAGCGACCGTGTGACCAGTGCTACGGCTAAATCGTGACAACAATATTAAAACTAATACTAAAGTAATACTATATAATGTAATACTAAACTAATACTACTAAAAAATGAGCGCCTTTCTTCATTTTTCCTTCCGCAAGGATGGAGTTTCCTGTTCTTTGTAAGGGAGTTGGACGTTCAACGTTGGACTGGCCTGGACAATATTAAGAACATCTAACATGGGACCCTATTGAGTGAGCTCTCCAATCTGTCTTGGGGCTCTCCATTTCCACAATGTGGAATAGCCTCGCAAGACTCCAAATAATTTTATAACTTCGCTTATATCGCTTATGTCCCTCTTGCCCGTCCCAGCATTGGGGAAAATGGTGGCCCCTAGCCCTTAATTCGCATGCCTGTGAGGAATGGTTCGCCTAAGCGATGAGGTGCTGGGGTCGAATACATATTGAGGAAGAGCAGGGTGCCCACTAGGGTGTGGTGAAAACAGCCAAAGTAAAAATTTTGGGAGGCCTGAAGTTTTTTTCCATGTTTTTGACCTTTGCGAACTCAGCCATGGTGTTATTTCCCAAAAATGAGTAAGTTTAGTTTGGTGCTTTTTAATTGGAAAATTTGATGTTTTTGGTCATCTGCAATGACGCCTCCACAGCGGGATCGTGGGTCGACTATCCACCACCGCTTCACTTCTAATTGAGCTAGACCCACCAAACAAAAACGAGCGTGTTGCTCTTCTTGTGAGAAATTCATGGATGCCTTATTTCAAGGTCTCAGGTCAACCGGTGACGTCACAGGTCAGGTCAATTGCAAACAAATGAAAAAATGGTGACCTATGCGGGTTTAGAGTAGCATAGCTAAACACCTTATCGTGATAAGTGGCATGAAACAAGACACAAAGAAAGCTAGGAGCATCCCGACCCGCATCGGTGTATTCATCGCAACTATTGATGAATGACCCAGGTCAGGTCAGGTCATGTTCTGAGACTGGTCGGAGAGATGAGTCTAGAGTCTACCGCACCAAGCAATAAACACCCGACCAAGATTCAGATGTCCCAACAGGCGGCTATCACGAGTTCAACGAAAACCAGACCACACAGCTCTCATCTAGAGGAAGTTGAAGAGCGCCATGTAGTCGGCCTTGGTGTTCGGGTTGCCGAGCTTACGCGCGGCCTCCGCGCAGCGGATCCACCCCTCCCTCCTCTCCTGTCCCACTACCATGAGGCATGACTCGGACACTTTCCTCACTGCGCGCTCTGTACTCTGTGTGTGACAGTGCCAGCTGGGGGGAGGGGGGGCAGACAGCGGCGTGTCCCGGCAGGCCTCCACCTGCTCGGTGCTGAGGGTGGCCGTGAGGAGCGGCTCCGACAGGGGCACATTGACGGACAGTGAGGGGCGGTTCCTCACCCACTTCTCGAAACAGAAGGTGGAAGGAGTCAGGCCAGCGCGCGTCATCGCCGACCACATCGTCGACATCATGAACAACTACGGGATCAGCGACACACTGCAGATGGTGGGCGCCGACTCAACAAATCTAAACACTGGGTGCAACGCCGGTGTCATCACCATTCTGGAGCGGCTCCTCGGCAGGCGGTTGGTGTGGGGCATTTGCATGCTCCACACCAACGAACTCCCGCTGAGTCACCTGATACAGCGGCTGGATGGACCAACGGTGTCCGGTGGTGGCTTCAGTGGCCCCATCGGGAAGTTGCTGCCCGTGACGCAGGATCTGCCCTACAACAACCAGTTCACGCCGCTGGCCGTCGGCGAGCCCCTGCCGGAGCTGCCTCAGGCGGTGCTGGACGACCTGAGCTTGGACCAGCGCTACAGCTACAGCATGCTGAAAGCGCTGGAGGCCGGATCCGTGCCCCCCAGCCTGCAACGGATGGCCATCGGGCCAGTCAACCATTCACGCTGGCTCACGACAGCAAACAGGTGGGGAAGCAGGCCCTGTTTTGATATATATACATTTAACTTAATCCAGTAACCTCAGTCCAAGCCTCAGTCCTAACATGAGTAAACATATCGTCTGCGCCAAATAACACACTCCTCACACTGCATACTCGTATGTACCATCAGTCATCCCCTCCCCATCTGCTTACCATTCTCTCCATTTATCATTGCATCCAGCATTATTTCCCACTATTAAAACCCCTCCATCCTGTCTTCCAAAGGCTCCTCGACCTGTGGACGAGACAGCACGGGCTGACCGGGGAGGAGCTGGTGAACCTGACGCACCTCTGCGAGTTCACCGTGGCCATCTATCTGAAACAATGGTTTCGGATCAAGCGGGACAGGAAGCTCATCGACGGCGCCAGGAACCTTCTGAAGCAGGTAGAGCTTGTACACTTACAGGAACTGCATGCATATGTGTGTTGAACATGATAGAGCGGGAGATGAACCTTTCTTGCACATGCGTAAGGTTTGGGACGGAACCTAAGTACCAGTCAACGTAGCATAAATCGGTGAAAATGTTATCACTGAATCAGATATAAACGACACAAAGTCTGTTTTCTCGATTGTAGTCCGTGCTGTGCTGGCACAAACGGTGTTCCTACAGGTCCAGCTAGTGGAGCAGTACAGCCCCTCTGCCGTCCAGACGATCGTGCGGCCATACATCGGCAGCTTCTTCGCTCGCCCCGAGCTGCTGCTGCTCGGCATGCTGGCTTCTGAGGACAAGGAGGAGCGGGCCCGCGCTGTCGGCATCATCTGTCAGGACATCCGGGAGGGGGCGAGTGCGGGCAGCTCGCTGCCTCGCAGGTTCAGCGCACCGTCACTGAACTTCGCGGCGCAGTCGCTGGCAGACCTGATCGACTGGGACGCTGTGCCCCTGTCGGAGCCGCTCCTCACGGCCACCCTCAGCACCGAGCAGGTGGAGGCCTGCCGGGACACGCCGCTGTCTGTCCCCCCCCCAGCTGGCACTGTCACACACAGAGTACAGAGCGCGCAGTGAGGAAAGTGTCCGAGTCATACCTCATGGTAGTGGGACAGGAGAGGAGGGAGGGGTGGATCCGCTGCGCGGAGGCCGCGCGTAAGCTCGGCAACCCGAACACCAAGGCCGACTACATGGCGCTCTTCAACTTCCTCTAGATGAGAGCTGTGTGGTCTGGTTTTCGTTGAACTCGTGATAGCCGCCTGTTGGGACATCTGAATCTTGGTCGGGTATTTATTGCTTGGTGCCGGTAGACTCCAGACTCATCTCTCCGACCAGTCTCAGAACATGATCTGACCTGACCTGGGTCATTCATCAATAGTTGCGATGAATACACCGATGCGAGTCGGGATGCTCCTAGCTTTCTTTGTGTCTTGTTTCATGCCACTTATCACGATAAGGTGTTTTGCTATGCTACTCTAAACCCGCATAGGTCACCATTTTTTCATTTTTTTGCAATTGACCTGACCTGTGACGTCACCGGTTGACCTGAGACCTTGAAATAAGGCATCCCTGAATTTCTCACAAGAAGAGCAACACGCTCGTTTTTGTTTGGTGGGTCTAGCTCAATTAGAAGTGAAGCGGTGGTGGATAGTCGACCCACGATCCCGCTGTGGAGGAGTCATTGCAGATGACCAAAAACATCAAATTTTCAAATTAAAAAGCACCAAACTAAACTTACCCATTTTTGGGAAATAACACCATGGCTGAGTTCGCAAAGGTCAAAAACATGGAAAAAAAACTTCAGGCCTGCCAAAATTTTTACTTTGGCTGTTTTCACCACACCCTAGTGTCCATCCCCCCGCTGACGGCAACCCCTAGTAATTAAATATCAACAGGAGCTGGAGACCCGGGGAAATGACGACTCGAGGGAAGGACTATGAGGAACAATCATTCCATCCAGCTAACGTGCCGGATGAGATCTTGCTACGGGAGGGGCTTCAAGAGAAGCCCGGACCTGGCCTCTCATTAAGCGTGGGAACATAGGGCGGAGCGCAGGACATGCCCTTACTTTTCAGACATTTGAAATCAAGGAGGTGGGAGTGGTAGGCCCTCAATCCCTTTTCCCACATTCTTTTTGAGACTCTTACACTTATGTAGTCTCCTCCAACTGCATGGGTAACGCCCACCTAACTGTTGTGCGTGTGTCGCATGCGCGGAGCACGGACCGTGGTTTATGGTTATGGCACCACGGACGCGCGACCCACTCCCGACTGTTCGTCCCGACAGGACCAGTCGCGTCAGAGCAAGGCTCTAGTGAACAGTGTGCATAGTCAGACCGTGTATATCCAATATAGAGACCGTGATATATCAGTGCATTGCTAGCAGACAGCGAGGACAGAGCGTGCACCACCACACTAGCATTATTTAAGTGAAGCATATCTTATCAGGGGTGGATCCATTCGAAACGCCGTACCCTTGGCCCTCTTTCCAAACATTCTATGGTTGGGCTGCAATCTGCTCACTTTTGCGCTGTTGAAAAGAAACATTTTAGAGGAAGTAGTTTCTTTTAATTCATGTTATAGCAAAACAAATAAAGAAGATAAGTTCAACATGGCTTGTTTTACTCATCTCCCAAAGCTACCTTAGCCCGCCCAAAACCATCCAGATCATAGGTGTTGTTTTATGAAAACCATTGGTGGGTAAAGTGCTACGGGATTGATGTAGGTCTAAGATGTGGCCGTTTCACACGCGCATCGAAGGAAGGGGGCGGAATCCGCCCCCTCCCCTTCTCCTGTTTTGTTTACATTATCTCATAGACGGGCGGCGATATTGTAATGCAATCTTGTGACTTTGCTAAAAATCGCTAAGCGCATCATCTGCAACACAAGATCGAAACCCATTAGTAAATATAGAACTTGCGGGGTGCCAAATCGACCGACCAGGCGGCGGCCAGCGAGCGTACAGCCAGGTAAGGTAACAAAACAGCCAGCTAACAAAGGCTTCGTCGGTGCGGTGGAGCGGCGGTGCGGTGAGGCAGCCGATAACGACCTCATTTGACCTTAAAGGCCTAGGGTCATGACATTTGTAGTTCACTACATCCGCAATCTATCCTACAAATTGTGTGCTTATAGCTTCAGTAGTTACCGAAATCTTAGGGGCAGGGGTCAACTCTTCCCCCCCCCCACCTGTTCGTACTATTTGAGAGGTCCTGGGGCGCTCGTGTTAATCGACCCTGTCCTCAATTATGTTTGTATGCTAGATTTAGACCAGTTCATCTGCTGATAGGATAAATTTACAATTTGTGTGATGCTCAAGATAAAGATACAAATACAACCACACCTCAAGAAGACCAGGTTATCACTTAAGGGGTATAAAATTGTCCGACTCAATTGAAAGCCCGACAAAAGAACAGCAAGCTAAATTTTCTAAATGTTCCGTTCTATCAGTGTGCAAGAGTTCCCCAGCCACGTTTCCTCCGTTGCTCACATATCAACGAATAATCTACGATCCCAACCACACACAAGCATGATGGCGAGCTATTAATATATTAGTAATATTAATATTTGCAGGCAAGACACACAGAAACACACCAAGGTCGGGAAGCATGGCTCCGGTCATGCCAACATGCATTACACAGACTGAGACAGTGGAGGGGACTGTGTTCGGACATTCAATATATGTTGCGGAAGGTCATATTAAATGTTCTTTCTTGATGGTGAAAAGAGGGCAATGTTTAATTTTTATCAAGTACAGTTGCCAGTTAAATCTACCTAATGCACCGTCTTCACGTCAGTTCATCTCATACCAATATCATCTGAAAAGAGGTCGAGTTCAATTTATCCTCGAAATCCAAGCAAGCAAGACCAAGTGGGTTTTAGCATTTGTTTCACTGCGTTCGCTCGGAACTCTCGCTCACTCTGTCTGAACAGTCAGTGTAAACTCGTTAGGTGAACGCTGCCTGGGAAGCGTCGGTGGTGGAATACGTGCTATGTATGGCTATATCTGGCAATCTAATCAAATCAGGCCTTTTCTGACCTTCACATTCTAGTGACTTGTCATGAAAAAAATTAAGGTGTGATGGCTGTTGCAAAATTCCCTCGTGAAGAAAATAATACAACGCATCTGCCTTTACTAATCTGAGGGCACATGGCACACCACTCAGAAGTTTTTAAGAACGACACCGCCATTTGCCATCTGTCGAGGTCTCCCACCAACAGCCAGACTACAACACCAAGATGTACAAATGCAGGTGTGTGACCACATCACACCCCTGTAACCGATTATATTACACCCCTGTAATCTTAACGCCGTTACCAGTACCAGTGCCCTACTACTAAGGGTATGCATGGGGTGGAATGAAGCAGCCGTCGTGAGCGATGTAAAAGGTATCCCGATCCATGTCCCGTAGCGTTACTAAACTAAAGTAGCAGAACAAATGTTGTCGATATTGAATTGGGCCCCTCGTCACCAACGCCCAGCGAAAGCTTTGCAGATGCACACTTGCTGCTTGTATTATCACAGAAGCACACTTGCTACGCGAACTATGCATTTTGAGGTCGTACTGAGGGTGTGAGACTGCACAACTGTCTAGGAAAAGAAGCCGGTACACATGGGCAGGGGAAAAGCAATGCTGGGAACAAAATCTGACCACATGCGAGGAAGCGTGGTGTCTGTGAACGACAAGGTCGGAATAACAGCATGTAAGTACCGTACAAGGCATCAAATGTGCACCACTGTCTGGCTGTCTGATTTCGCTGATCTCACGGAATTTAGATGGTTTTAATTTATCGCGCACTAAATGCACTGCACATATACTACTTTGCTGCTTCTGTACTATTTTGCGGGTGTCCGTAGCTGCTCTAATAAGCATCCATTTATGATGTCTCTCCGTCTTATATACTCTATATATCTCATATGGTAAAATTACATGTGTCGCCACTCCCCAAGTAGGTACGTGTCTGCGAAATAGGCAAGGTTTCGTTATGGTACAAGCCACAGATAATGTAAAATAAGGTATTATATCACACAAATGGCCAAAAATATATCAGAAATTAATCATACCCTATAATGAAGATTGGGCATCGGAAGATGGGTCATGCAAGATGTTGTAGCCCCAGGAAAAAGATGTGTAAAAAAATGATGTATAAAAAAAGTAAATTTCAAACCCAACATTTTAACGTCCGCGGCGCGGCGGCCCTGCCAGCTCCGGGGACTCCTGCCAGGGGCGGATTCAGGAATGACACTTGTCTGAAGGTGCGCCGTTTCTTCGGAGGAGCGCCACTGCGAAAGTGCTTGAAGTATTTAGAGGCAGGGGCGGATACAGGGGTGGCACTGAAGACATGTGCTCCTATGGAAATTGGTGCCCCTTCGCCCGGGAAAATGCTCCACTCTGGGAAAATTCGAGTGCATCCCAATCGAATTTTTCAGCCAGAGGTAGTGAAGAATTCTCTCAGAGAAAAGGGAGTACTTTCAGTGTGCTCGAATGCATCCCCCTCGAATTATTTAGCCAGAGGCGCTCTTTGGAAAGAAAATGCCACCATTCAGTGTATTTAAGTGAACCCCATCTAATTTTTCGGCCAGAAGCGCACCTTCCAAGGTAAAGGCGCTCCTCCGGGAAGGCCCGAATGCACCCCACCCCTCATTTTTTTTAGCTAGAGGCGCCCCTCCAGAGACCAAGTTCTCCTCATGACCAGCTTTGGTGTATGTTCCGGTCTCCTCTGGACAGGTCTGGTTGCCTACCCCAGTCTCCTCCATCAGCGGCATGTGTCAGACCTCTGAGCAGGTCTGGATACCTGTCCCGGTCTCCTCTGGACAGGTCTGGTTGCCTACCCCAGTCTCCTCCATCAGCGGCATGTGTCAGACCCCTGAGCAGGTCTGGATACCTGTCCCGGTCTCCTTTGGACAGGTCCGGTTGCCTACCCCAATCTCCTCCATCAGCGGCATGTGTCAGACCTCTGAACAGGTCTGGATACCTGTCCCGGTCTCCTCTGGACAGGTCTCGGTGCCTTGCTCAGTCTCCTCTGGACAGGTCTGGATGCCTGTCCCGGTCTCCTCCAATGCGGCCTGTGTCAGACCTCTGGACATGTCTGAGTGTCTGTCCCGGTCTCCTCCATCAGCAGCCTGCGTTGTACCTCTGGACAGGTCTGTCCCGGTCTCCTCTGGACAGGTCTGAGTGTCTGTTTCGGTCTCCTTCATCAGCGACATGTGTCAGACCTCTGGGCAGATCTCGGTGTTTGTGCCGATCTCCTCTGGACAGGTTCGAGTGTCTGTCTCGGTCTCCTCCATCAGCGGCCTGTGTCGGACCTCTGGACAGGCTCGAACTTCGGATATCTGTCCCGGTCTCCTCTGGACAGGTCTCGGTGCCTGGCTCGGTCTCCTCTGGATAGGTCTGGGTACCTGTCCCGGTTTCCTCTGGACAGGACAACCATGACAATTTCTGAACTCGCTTCTGTCTGGAGGGGTGCATTTTTCGTCCGAGGGGATCCTCTGGCCGAAAAAAAATCAGAGGGGGTCCATTCAAGCACACTCAAGAGGCGCCTTTTCTGTCGGAGGGGCGCTTCTGACTAAAAAAAAATATTGGTGTTCACTTGAGCCGTCCCGGATGGGCACCTTTTCCCGGCCGGAGGAGCGGCCACCATTCATGGGAGGGAGGCACATGCCCCCAGTCCTCCCCCCCCCTGTATCTGCCCCTGACTCCTGCAACTGCAAGCCCCCAGTCCCCCCCCCCTCCTGTATCTGCCCCTGACTCCTGCAACTGCAAGCTAGCAGCTGGCCGAGTTCAGGCTATCACAGTTTTCTCCTTTCTCCGAAAAACACAGACCTCTAGCCAACGCAGACGGGCTGTGCGTTTCGGGTGGCTGGAATCCAAGAAGACAGCACCAAGTTCGGCCCGCTAGTTGCAAGCCATCCTATGTCGATCACCACGCAGGTGCGGATGTTATCACGGCCCAGACGCCCAGATTCGTGGCCCTTATGGACGCCCTGAGACGTAGATTAACGCAATCGCGAGCGCCCTCCTAGAAGTCCCATTGCCCTGCCAGCAGCTCGGAGACCAGAGGCGGTTTCAGCTGCTCCTGCGGATGCACTTCGAGCTGGGTACAGCAGGAGATGCCCGACACATCCGTGAACTGTTGAAGACTATTTCTTCGACGACTGTCGCAGGCAGCGTGGGCAGCGTTATCGCTGCCGTCGGAAGAAGCTTCTCTGGGTCAACTGGCTACCGCAGCTGACAGATTCTTGGAAGTTTTGGCTTCAGGCCTGGTGTCAGCAATGGCGGCGGGATACTGAGCAGCGCAGACGGTGCCAGTCGGCGCAGTGTCTCCGGACACCAGCACGCTGGCGACACTACAGGGCATAGTCGCGACGTTATCGGTGGCGGTCAGTCGCCTGGAAACCGCCTGGAACCGAGTGGCAGGTCACCAGAGAGAACGGGCGGATGTCACCAGTTCCAGGGCCAGCGGAGGGGCCATCGGCGGAGCCATCGGCGGAGCCATCGGCGGAGCCATCGGCGGAGCCATCGGCGGAGCCATCGGCGGAGCCATCGGCGGAGCCATCGGCGGAACCATCGGCGGAGCCATCGGCGGGGCCATCGGTGGGACCATCTGCGGGGCCATCGGTGCTCGCGGCCAGGGCTCGGCGGGACCATCGCCCCCGATCGCAGCCCGCAGTTTTATGCTTTTTTGCTGCATGCCAATTTCCATTTCATATTGGGGGGGGGCTGATTCACTATTGGAGGGACAAAATTGAACATTGAGGGGCACATGCCCATCCAAAGGTATACAACACAGCACCCCTTATACAGATTGATCCACCTTTGCCTCCCCCATCCTTAGGTCGAGCAGGCTAGGAGAGCTTAGGGTAAAAGTGCGTATTAAAATTGCGAGAAGCTAAAATATAACAAAGAATATGACCATCGAAGGGCATCGAGCGGTATCCAAATATTTGCCATTATTGGGGTGGTACATTTTTTGACACTCCGTGCCTCTATGCACAGCCCTGCATTTGAATTGTAGCACTGACTGTTGTTCAAAAAGTCCTATCAGTCTCGGTAGGTGACTAATGTCAGCGATGTCAAGATAGTCATCAGCGTATCTGCAATATGTATGCGGCGGATCCACCATAGTGCCCAATGCATTGTTTTGAAGGCGTTACATGTAAAATAGCGGAAACGACCTCAGTGTCAAGTGGGAACCACACTACTATACCCTCCTGACGGTACAGTGTCCCTCCTGACGGTACAGTGTCCCTCCTGACGGTACAGTGTCCCTCCTGACGGTACAGTGTCCCTCCTGACGGTACAGTGTCCCTCCTGACGGTACAGTGTCCCTCCTGACGGTACAGTGTCCCTCCTGACGGTACAGTGTCCCTCCTGACGGTACAGTGCCCCTCCTGACGGTACAGTGTCCTCCCTCCTGACGGTACAGTGTCCCATCTGACCGTACGGTGTCCTCCCTCCTGACGGTACAGTGTCCCTCCTGACGGTACAGTGCCCCTCCTGACGGTACAGTGTCCCTCCTGACGGTACAGTGTCCCTCCTGACGGTACAGTGTCCCATCTGACGGTACAGTGTCCCTCCTGACGGTACAGTGTCCCTCCTGACGGTACAGTGTCCTCCCTCCTGACGGTACAGTGTCCCTCCTGACGGTACAGTGTCCCTCCTGACGGTACAGTGTCTCTCCTGACGGTACAGTGTCCCTCCTGACGGTACAGTGTCCCTCCTGACGGTACAGTGTCCCTCCTGACGGTACAGTGTCCTCCCTCCTGACGGTACAGTGTCCCATCTGACCGTACGGTGTCCTCCCTCCTGACGGTACAGTGTCCCTCCTAACGGTACAGTGTCCCTCCTGACGGTACAGTGTCCCTCCTGACGGTACAGTGTCCCTCCTGACGGTACAGTGTCCCTCCTGACGGTACAGTGTCCCTCCTGACGGTACAGTGTCCCTCCTGACGGTACAGTGTCCTCCCTCCTGACGGTACAGTGTCCCATCTGACCGTACGGTGTCCTCCCTCCTGACGGTACAGTGTCCCTCCTAACGGTACAGTGTCCCTCCTGACGGTACAGTGTCCCTCCTGACGGTACAGTGTCCCTCCTGACGGTACAGTGTCCCTCCTGACGGTACAGTGTCCCTCCTGACGGTACAGTGTCTCTCCTGACGGTACAGTGTCCCTCCTAACGGTACAGTGTCCCTCCTGACGGTACAGTGTCCCTCCTGACGGTACAGTGTCCTCCCTCCTGACGGTACAGTGTCCCTCCTGACGGTACAGTGTCCCTCCTGACGGTACAGTGTCCCTCCTGACGGTACAGTGTCCCTCCTGACGGTACAGTGTCCCTCCTGACGGTACAGTGTCTCTCCTGACGGTACAGTGTCCCTCCTGACGGTACAGTGTCCCTCCTGACGGTACAGTGGCCCTCCTGACGGTACAGTGTCCCTCCTGACGGTACAGTGTCCTCCCTCCTGACGGTACAGTGTCCCTCCTGACGGTACAGTGTCCTCCCTCCTGACGGCACAGTGTCCCTCCTGACGGTACAGTGTCCTCCCTCCTGACGGTACAGTGTCCCTCCTGACGATAGTGTCCTCCCTCCTGACGGTACAGTGTCCCTCCTGATGGTAGTGTCCTCCCTCCTGACGGTACAGTGTCCTCCCTCCTGACGGTACAGTGTCCTCCCTCCTGACGGTACAGTGTCCCTCCTGACGGTACAGTGTCCTCCCTCCTGACGGTACAGTGTCCCTCCTGACGGTACAGTGTTCTCCCTCCTGACAGTAGTGTCCTCCCTCCTGACGGTACAGTGTCCCTCCTGACAGTAGTGTACTCCCTCCTGACGGTACAGTGTCCTCCCTCCTGACGGTACAGTGTCCTCCCTCCTGACGGTACAGTGTCCCTCCTAACGGTACAGTGTCCCTCCTGACGGTACAGTGTCCCTCCTGACGGTACAGTGTCCTCCCTCCTGACGGTACAGTGTCCCATCTGACGGTACAGTGTCCCTCCTGACGGTAGTGTCCTCCCTCATGACGGTACAGTGTCCCTCCTGACGGTACAGTGTCCCTCCTGACGGTACAGTGTCCTCCCTCCTGACGGTACAGTGTCCCATCTGACGGTACAGTGTCCCTCCTGACGGTACAGTGTCCTCCTGACGGTACAGTGTCCTCCCTCCTGACGGTACAGTGTCCCTCCTGACGGTAGTGTCCTCCCTCCTGACGGTACAGTGTCCTCCCTCCTGACGGTACAGTGTCCCTCCTGACGGTACAGTGTCCTCCCTCCTGACGGTCCAGTGTCCCTCCTGACGGTACAGTGTTCTCCCTCCTGACGGTAGTGTCCTCCCTCCTGACGGTACAGTGTCCCTCCTGACAGTGGTGTCCTCCCTCCTGACGGTACAGTGTCCTCCCTCCTGACGGTACAGTGTCCTCCCTCCTGACGGTACAGTGTCCCTCCTGACGGTACAGTGTCCCTCCTGACGGTAGTATCCTCCCTCCTGACGGTACAGTGTCCCTCCTGACGGTAGTGTTCTCCCTTCTGATGGTACAGTGTCCTCCCTCCTGACGGTACAGTGTCCTCCCTCCTGACGGTACAGTGTCCCATCTGACGGTACAGTGTCCCTCCTGACGGTACAGTGTCCCTCCTGACGGTACAGTGTCCTCCCTCCTGACGGTACAGTGTCCCATCTGACCGTACAGTGTCCTCCCTCCTGACGGTACAGTGTCCCTCCTGACGGTACAGTGTCCTCCCTCCTGACGGTACAGTGTCCCTCCTGACGGTACAGTGTCCTCCCTTCTGACGGTACAGTGTCCTCCTGACGGTACAGTGTCCTCCCTCCTGACGGTACAGTGTCCTCCCTCCTGACGGTACAGTGTCCCATCTGACCGTACAGTGTCCTCCCTCCTGACGGTACAGTGTCCCTCCTGACGGTACAGTGTCCTCCCTCCTGACGGTACAGTGTCCCTCCTGACGGTACAGTGTCCCTCCTGACGGTAGTGTCCTCCCTCCTGACGGTACAGTGTCCCTCCAGACGGTACAGTGTCCTCCATCCTGACGGTACAGTGTCCCTCCTGATGGTACAGTGTCCTCCCTCCTGACGGTACTGTGTCCCTCCTGACGGTACAGTGTCCTCCCTCCTGACGGTACAGTGTCCCTCCTGTCGGTACAGTGTCCTCCCTCCTGACGGTACAGTGTCCCTCCTGACGGTACAGTGTCCCTCCTGACGGTACAGTGTCCTCCCTCCTGACGGTACAGTGTCCCATCTGACGGTACAGTGTCCCTCCTGACGGTACAGTGTCCCTCCTGACGGTAGTGTCCTCCCTCTTGACGGTACAGTGTCTTCCCTCCTGACGGTACAGTGTCCCATCTGAGCCGCGGAATAGCGCTTCAATCGTGCAAGCCAAAAACAGCTTCTCTAGAATTTCCTCAGAAGATGGTAGTGGCGGTGGGGATGAGCCACTACTACTGCACACGGTATCAATGATGATTGTGATGGCGTATTTGGCAGGCACATTGTTGAATAGGCTTTCTACACCTATGGCTGCTAGCATTCTCGCATGCTTTTTGACTCAACGTATATCTGGGAAAAAGAATGTACATATTATTGCTGGGAAAGTACGGCTGGATGAGCTCATTTGACCCATCGGCTATCCCGTATGTTGCAGATGGGATGTTAAATAACATAGGTCACAGTGGATATCCGCATTTGCAGGGTTTTTCTCACCATCCACACAGCGCTTTTTTACTTTTACGTACCAACTAAGCACTTTCATGAAATGTGTTCTACCGTCATTTCGTGATGGCGACTCCAAAGAACATTTGTCACGTCATCACACTCCACCCACACAACATATTATGCAAAGCTGCGATTTCAAAAGCATGCCAGTGCCAGATTCGCATATTGATATTGAAGTCGCTGTATATACGGTAACCCATCCCAACACTATGATTTTGCATATGCGAGCCCGCCGTGACCGACCGATGGGCGATGATTTGCTCTACTATGTGCTCATTGATACAGTGTAGCTTAGTCTAGGCTAGTCCAGCCCCTCTCGGCCGGCCTGTTCGGGTGGTGCCCGTCCGACCTATGTCCGGGGGGGGGGGGGTTGCCGCCGTGCGGGCACACTTCCGGCGCGAGTTCGGCTCGCCGGCCGTGCTTCGGCTGGGAGCCTAAATAGGAGCCTCCAGCGTGCGGGACCAGAAAGACCTGATGGACCTGGTGTCGAAGACTCGCCTGGTAACCGAGACGGAGTGGCGCAGTGATGGTGTTCACCGGGCGGGGCTGGGTGCATTGCATGATCCTCGAGACCGAGCCGCATATCCTGCTTGTCAAGAGAGCACTAGCCGAGTCCGACAGCTCGGATATGGGCTGCGCCGAGTGGTGCGGCTGTGGGTGAGGCTGCCGGCGCGGCTGGGACGGCAATGGCGTTGGGCGGAGGTGTGGAAGTCGGACACGGCACGGCCGCTACCAATCGTCACCGGCACTGGCGTCCGTCCGTTGTATTGCCGCTCACGGCAGCCCTCCGTGTTCTGTGCTTCCGTTCACTCATCGCTACCTTGCTTCGTTAGTCGCCATGTGGGGTGCTAACTGTGCTACTGACAGGCGGAACGGCTGGGTCGCCACTCGTTCACCTTTGCCTTCCCTGCTGCTCGTGGACCTCGTCGTGTATGGTTGGAGTATTTCCATTGTGTTTTGCTCATTGGGAGCACTCATCAAATAAAATGCGAGGGTGTGTTAAAAACTATATCAGAACGAAACTCATACATATATATATATATATATATATATATATATATATATATATATATGAATCAGAATGGATGATGAAAACAAACAAATTATGTGCAGATGAATTTGTTTGTTTACATCATCCATCCTCCTTCATGCTTGTCTATGGATTATTCACATATACACATATGTACACCTCGAAGTAAACCTAAATACTTGTTCTGTGTGCTATTTAGTTCGATATCATGTGTTCCAGTGTTCAACGTACTCCGGTGCATGCAATCGCAACACTCATTGCATCGTAACACCTCGACTCATATGCCCTCCAATATATTTAGCGTTTTCCACCTAAACATTTGGCACAACAATGGGAAAATCAACACTGCCTACAGCGAGCTTTGACACCACATAGTGTGACGATGACGTCACCACAGATATGTGACGTCACGGCCGTCAGGGCATGTCGTAAACATTGACACAGAGAACAGAGCGGGTCATGCGCGAAGCTCACAGACGGGTGCATCGGCTCGCTGAGAAGCATAAGAGGTGAACCACTAAATTCAGCTCTGCGCGAGCCAATACGCATGTGACCACCGTCGGGTGGCGACAGGACGTGCGTGAGAGAGCGGGGCTCGCTGTGTAAATGTTCAGTCAGGACTTCGAATAGCAGCAGTGCACTGCAATCGCCTGCAAGAGTCAAAATTGTCTGTGAGCGTCACGAAGCCAGTCATAGCTGGCTGAGAGATTCGACAGGTGTGTCTCGAGCTGATCTGGAGTCATTCACAATGTGTCGCGGCTGGGGACATCACTAAGAGGAGAAAGTTGGCCGTCCACTCGGCCGTTGTAGCCCCTGTCGTCGCCTCCGCTCCAAGTACTTCATGTTACAGCAAGCTGGGCTGACTGCAGGAGGGTGCATCAGCCTGTAGCAAATCCCATTCACATCATATGTGGCTGCACTCTCATTTGATGCCTGTGGCAGGCTTCGAGAGATGCATTCGCGAAGCGGTTCCTTCCCGTTAGAGGCTCTTTGTGAACACCGTGGTGAAGTCCCGGGGCATAGGTGTCCGTGAGTATTAAAACCGCATGTAAGCCTCACAAACCAACATACAACTATAAGTCAACTTGATTGTACAGAACAAATCCGTGTGACTGACAAACAAAACGTGGTCTGGAACACATCTGCAGCACCGTAATATAGCCGGTCGAGTGTCGAAGGACAGCATGGCCGGTACACCAGGCTGTGGGAAGCCACATCCAACACAGACGCAGGCGAAACAAATCAATAAATAATGTGCCATCTCTCATCACGCAGAGCATCGGTACCGATGTCCAGATATGTACAATATACAGTAGCGGAGGGAGACGTGACAGCAGGAGAGGCGCACACGAGTCGGTGTCTACATTGCAATCACCCGTGAAACTGTGCACAGCTAAGCTGTTCAAACTGTCGAAGGGAAACGCATGGTCCCGATGGCAAACTTAAGCATTCCACTTTCAAAAGAACACAGTTGTCACGCGATGTGTTAAAATGCAGCAAGCAGCCACACCGCGCTGCGCTGCGACTGAAAATGTTGACGCTGGGCCGCACAGGTGGCGCCACATCTGACAGTGGCGCCACCTGCTTGCGATAGATGGGGTCGATGGGGTAGTATGCCGAGCAGGGCATTCTCGCTGACGACAGGCACACCGATCACCGCCGGGGCAGCTCGCCAGCGTTGACGACAGCACATGTCACGCGCGTTCGTGGCGGCGACAGAGCTGGACGTGACCCTGCCTGGGCGGCTCCCTGGCCAGCAGTGACCGGCCGTGAGTCAGCGTGTCTATGGGGCGGCGCCGCCATCTAGACGGCGGTGGCGGCCGTTTCGGCCGGCGGCGGCGCCACCGTCGGCGGTGAGTACGGCGAAGTCGAGTCACGTGACGTGCCCGGACTGGCCCGCGGCGAGTGTGGCGCGGCGGCGCCCGGCTCCAGGCTGGCGCTGAGCAGACTGGGTAGGTCGGCCATACCGTCCCGACACCACAGACTGCGCATCTCCTGTCGACGGTGCCGCATCAGCGCCTTGTACTCGGAGATGCGCAGCTTCTTGCCGTCGACGATGCAGGTGCGCTTTGGGCGCGGTCGGTACCGGTACTCGGGGTGCTCCTCCATGTGCTGCTTGCTCAGACGCGACTGCTCCTCATAAAACGGCTGCTTCTGCTCGTTGGTCATCGCTTTCCAGCGTGCACCTGGCGTGAAATTGATTGTATTGAAGCGACTATCTTAGACATCAGATATATCCCCAGCTCATAAGAAACATTTCGATTTTACAGAGGTGCATCAACTAAAAAAAAACATTAACTAAAAGGAGCGTTCCATGAATTGCATACCCGAATCATCATACTTTACCTAAGATTTTGCTGATATTTGAGTTGTGCATGTCTGGGCACGCTTTGAGTATTTTCCTCCGTTCGTCCTTGGCCCACACCATGAAGGCGTTCATTGGTCGCTTCACATGAGGCTTTCCCCCACTGTCTTTCCTCTGTTGGCGAATTATCTTCGCTCCAAACAGCTTAGCTGAAAAAGCATCGCAAATATGATCATACAATAGCATAGTCATACTCTCTCACACAATAACTCATGTTAACATGTTTGGGGATGGAGGACAATTTTTGTTTGGTTTAAATAGTAAAAAAAAAATGTTTGTTCTCAAATTACCTGTGATAATTCAGTCAAATATCATGTGATCCTAATAGTATGGAGGTTGTTTCAGAATTATGCTTTCTAAATAAAAGGTGTGTGTTTCCAAAATCTGTTCATTTATGCAATGCCAGTTGCCATTTTGCTACTTAGAGTCCTAATGGTTTCCGACGGCCTTCTGCGAGTGTTAGTACCTATATAAGTCCATAGAGGCAGCAACGCAATCAAACCGAAGGCAAACCAGTGTATCTGAGTAATTATCAATGCAAATAGAAAACTGAGCACAAGAGTAGTATACTAAAGTGCACAAGTGCACATGTTCCTATGCGGCAGGAATACTTTCTCATGAAGCACGCGAGCCCTCACCCATTTCGTTCAAAAGCATTTATCTAACTAGCACCTAGCTGTCCTGGCATTATCAGATCTACACCCACAGACTGCATCCACAAGATAATGTAAGATTGAGCTACCACTGGATTACTAATACTACCAGGCTGCTTCGGGAATTTTCTGGTCGGTTTTGTGAGGTGCGACACTCACTGGTACAGGCCGAGCTGGGGACCTCCGGGTCGGTTTTGTGAGGTGCAACACTCACTGGTACAGGCCGAGCTGGGGATCTCCGGGTCGGTTTTGTGAGGTGCAACACTCACTAGTGCAGGCCGAGCTGGGGACCTCCGGGTCGGTTTTGTGAGGTGCAACACTCACTAGTGCAGGCCGAGCTGGGGACCTCCGGGTCGGTTTTGGCCGCATCCTCCAACCCGCGGCCAGACGCAGACGGCATGGACATCGATGCAAGTCCATTACCCAGTCGTCCGTGCGGATATAGCATGTGCAGAGGCAGCGGAGCATCGGCCCGGCCCGGGTGGGGCAGCGACAGAGGGTGACCCGGAGCCGTTGCCGACGACGGTAAGTCCATTTTGACTGAAAAAAGGTCCACGGTCACTATTAAGGACTCACGGTTCACATGTGCATCATGCTGCTCTTTGGTATCATTTGTTCGTCGTCAGTCGTTTAATAACAAGGAAGGGAACGGGGATGAACCCTGCCGTTGACTACAAATTTAGTGGTGATGTCATAAAAGAACAATTGTTCGAAGGGGAGATTTCAACCTTTCATCATTGAACACAATTATCTGACGGAAGGCGCGCACGTTAAAACTGAGGACACCTCACGGATTTAATTGGCTTGCAAAGGACCAAGTGCAATACCGCTTTTCAGTGCTTTTAGTCGTCTCTTGTGACTAAGCCCCGCCTCCACCATTAGGGAACATCAGCTGATGCGGAAGGAAACGTAAGCCGCTCCATCTCAGCAGTTGCACCCTATAAGAATCCATGGCGTTCTGGCGAGTTTCAACGGCAATAACGTGACGGTATATGCTGGGATCACCCCGCCCGCCTACACAATGATCCCTCCCCAGACTCTCCCGCTTGCAAGTTGTGCACGTGGTAACCCTGCTTTCACCGGTGCATGCGGGCGGACCGGGTACCGGGTGGTATACCCCAGCAAGGGAAGAGGAATAGCTCCCCTAGGACGCGGGTCCCGGTCCCTTCGGCATTTGGACCACGTTCCGACCCCGCCCGCAGTTCCTATGGCCGTTCCCTCGGCCACAGGACAAGCTTTAGCGTTGAGATCGGAGGAGCCGAGGCACAACGGAGGAGGCTACCCCGCCTCCACTGCTGAAGAAGCTATTGTTCCACAAAGTAAATCAAAGGAAAATAATGTAAGCATCCAGGTGCCGAGGGCGAACCGAGCTGGCTCCACACTCACAGTGCTCGACGGCTGCGGACGAGAGCGCTCCCATGCCAGGCGACAGGCCGTACGACAGGAACGGTGTCGGCATCAGGGGCTGGTGAGCGAAGCCGGCGAACGGAGGCTCGGCGGCGCGGCCGCCGTTGCCCGGCGGCAACTGGCGCGCCTTGGTCAGGTTCAGCGGGCCGTCGTCCGAGGGCAGCACCGGCGCCGCGACCGGTGTCACTTGGCTTCCGGCCAGCTGGCCCAGGTGCGCCTGGGCGGCCGACGCCCAGGAGTACACCTACGAGGAAGGATGGTTTTAGTTCTCAGTAGTAATATGGGCCGGGACAGATAAAATCTAGCAGTTTTGTGAATCGCAGATAGTACACTAACTCGCCGCTTTTACTAACTTTCCAAACTTGTGTCAAACTGTCACAGTTCAGGGATCGCAGACCCTTAGCACATCAGCTTGGTTATGTCACGCCATCCTTACATCGTGCTTACATCATCCAGCCGCCTCTCATTCCGTCCACATGCTCACAGACCACGTCACCGCACAAATTCACAGCTTTGGCTTCGTCTCGTCTGGCAGCACTTATCCGTTGTGCCGTGGCTCTGACCGGCGGGCAGGTGCCACGCTCACTTGGTGCCGTGGTGCCGGACAAGGGGCCCACGACCGTGACGACACTGAAGGCTCGCAGGGATCCCGTAGTCCATGGGGGTGGGGAGCGCTCACCGAGTTTTGCGGTGTCGAGGACACAGACCCTGTGGTCGGGTGGGATAGGGGGAGGGGAGGGTGGTGGTGGTGGTGGTGGTAGCTCACCGGGTGCTGTGGTGCCGGAGACAGGGGGAGGGGAGGGTGGTGGTGGGGTGGGGTGGTGGGTGGGGGTGTAGCTCACCGGGTGCTGTGGTGCCGGAGACAGGGACGAGCCAGGTGCCGGGGAGGGAAGGGGTGGTGGTGGGGGGGGGGGGGTAGCTCACCGGGTGCTGTGGTGCCGGAGACAGGGACGAGCCAGGTGCCGGGGAGGGGAGGGGTGGTGGGGGGGGTGGGGTGTAGCTCACCGGGTGCTGTGGTGCCGGAGACAGGGACGAGCCAGGTGCCGGGGAGGGGAGGGAGGGGTGGTGGTGGGGGTGGGGAGTAGCTCACCGGGTGCTGTGCTGCCGGAGACAGGGACGAGCCAGGTGCCGGGGAGGGGAGGTGGTGGTGGTTGGGGGGGGGTAGCTCATCGGGTGCTGTGGTGCCGGAGACAGGGACGAGCCAGGTTCCGGAGAGGGGAGGGGTGGTGGTGGGGGTTGGGGGGGGTAGCTCACCGGGTGCTGTGGTGCCGGAGACAGGGACGAGCCAGGTGCCGGGGAGGGGAGGGGTGGTAGTGGGGGTGGGGGGGGGGGGTAGCTCACCGGGTGCTGTGGTGCCGGAGACGGCATCGCCGCAGAACTAGTCGCCGGCGCCAGACCACGGAACTGCGGGTTCAGGAACGGGTACAGCATGAACGGGTGCGGCACGCTGAGCATGTCGTGCGCGCGCAGACTGCCGCCGCGCTCCAGACTCTCCTGCTGACGCTGCTGAAGAATCTGCCGGCAAACGGGCCGATGTCAGAGATGTTCGAACATCTGTCGAGAGACGTGACTGATTAACCTTCGGAAGAGCCGTATGTGTACAATATATACACATAGCTTTTGGTTTTTAATATTTTTTTTCATCGTCAGTGAGTAGGCCAAATCACAAACGCAGTCATGTGACTAAGAATACGAATATTACTTCACAGCTTAGATATTACGAAGACAAATTTGACTAAAGCGGTTAAGCACGCATACAGGTATCATGCACCATCCCAGACGCCGTTGTAAACTCCATCGGCACTTGCCAAGGGTCGACACATGGGCCGCTGCTGTACACTATCTATACCAATAACCTCCCGTTGTATGCAGATAGCGCGGACACAGTCCAATACTCGGACGACCGCAGTCTCTGGGGCGTTCGGAGCCATTGGTTTACTTGTCAATCTCCAGCTTCTATCTCTGTGGTTCGGCAATAATGGAATGAAAGTGAACGCACAGAAAGCCAAACTTATCGTCCTCGATTCTTGTCAAAACATCCGGCGGTTTCCCCACATTATCATCAAATTCATGGGTGCCACTGTCGCCGGCTTCCTCCCCCCTATACGGAACCCGAGCGCCGGCTTTCACCAACATATCACATTTTCTGAGCATATTGATGACACTATGCGGTGATGCAATGGTGTGCTATGTGGCCTGAGTCACAGTCGGCATAGCCTGCACAAACCTGCCATAGTTACATTGATACAGGAGCTTGTGCTATCACAAATACGATTGCATCTCGATGTGCGGCGCCAGCAACATCACGCAGCTTACCCGGCTCCAGAAGCTTCTAAACTTTGCCGCCACAGAGTGATTTTGGGGCGAAGGACGTTCGATTGCATCAGTGATGTTCTGCGAGAACTAGTGGTTCACGTCAAAGAACATGTGCATGCACCACTCGTTCACTCTCCTGAATAGGATCTTAACTTGCGTTACTGTCCGAGTCACTTGCGTGTGGCCAGAGGCGCACCAACTGGGGGGGCATTGGGGTCAGTTGCCCGATCTGAGAGGTTGTGGGGCCCCCAATAATCACGCCGGGGTTCGGAAAAATACGCCAGACCTCATAAAAAAATACCCGCTGGGCGTACCAAAAATCGCGCTGGGGCCACTCAAAATCACATTGGGGACCAAAAGGTTGCGCATGGGTCCCTGAACATGACTATAGGCCCCCAAAACCGCACCAAGGCTCAGGAAAATCACATTGGTGGACCAAAAATCGTTCCGAGGTCCCTGCAAATAACGCTGGTGGCTCCAAAAAGTGGGACCGGGGCTCCTGAAAATACCACTGGCCTCCGAAACGTCACGCCGGGGCCCGGGAAAATCACGCTATGGCCTCAGAAGTTCGGGCCGAGCCCGTGGAAATCACGCTGGGGGGCCCAAGAGCTGAGCCCTGAGAATGACGCTGGGGCCCCAAAAAGACAGACCGAGCTCCTGAAAATCACGCTGGAGCATGAGTGTAGCCACGGTTTCGAAATTGCGGAGGAGGGGACAAACCAGGGACGCGGTAAGTTTTGACAGGATAGAGGGGTAGCCCCCCCCCCCCACAATGAAGTCCTTGGATTGCAGCCACTTCATTTTCAATGTCTGGTTTTCAAATTTACCATTGTCAAAAATGATATTTTGGGGGCAAAAAGTTCGGCCAAAATTAGCACGTTTCACTCCTTTTCACTGCCTATGAACATCTAGCTTTATGTCGTATGTGCTAAGCCCGATTTCACAATCACCATAGAGCAATGCTGTAAGTACGTTAAACGCTGCCCTCTTGTAACAGGAAAAACAGAAAATATTGGACGATTGTTTTATGGTAGGAAATATTTACACACAATAACCTTTCCCATGCTTTCCTGTTTTACGGGGACACATTTCGATGCAATGACAACCGGGGCGGATAAAGGCTGTGACACTGAGGGCATGTGCCCCCCTCCGAAGAATATATCTCCGAGCTAGAAAAGTCGCTCTGGAGCCATAAACATAGATAGCACCGGACGTCTTCAAAAATCGCGCACGGACCGGAGAAAACGCACTGGAGCTCGGAAAAAAATCGATACGGGACACAATAATATGGCGTCGGGAGCCCGAAGAATCAGGCAGAAATTCTGGCTTTAAAAAAATCAGAAAAGAACCACCAAAGATCACACTGAGCCCAGAAAACTGGCGTTGGGTCCCAGAACCTTGCGCCTGGGCCCGAAAAGTCGTGTACGGCCCCTTTGAAATCGCGCAGGAACCCCCAAAATCGTACTGGGGCCCCACAAAGGTACGTCAGAAGCCAAAAATAAACACAACGCAACCCTACGAACACAACGGGAGGTCGAAAATCCCCCGGGCCTCCAAAATGTGCCGAGTCTCGCAAAAAGCGGCAGGGCCTTAACACGCGCACTGGAGAGGGGGGGGGGCGAAATCCGCCCACCCCTCAGACTTTTCGTAAATAACTCCCGATTTTACCGGTCGATATACGCCATTTTTTGTGTACCGGCTTAGAAATGTCCGGCACGTCGCTTAAAAAAGACAAACAAAATCGGCCGACATTTTTTTTCGAGTTAGAGGCCGTCAAAGTCAAAACATTTCGTATCGTCAGACCACAAAAATCGGCGCTGATGCTCTTCCCGTATATCGGCAAAAGGGAAGTGTTCATGGCAATACTAGCGACATTTTGAGGTGTATTGTTATGCAATATTGTTTCGAGATCATGCTAGGTCACCGAGGTCAATTCAGGTCAAGTTCATGACAGGTCAATGGAACCAAACTTGTTCAACTGGAAGGTTGTCATAATCGCAAATGACAGTCATGCTATTCATGTCGTTTTGCATGTTGCTCCCTGCGGAAAACTTCTGTTTGTGTCATTGTGAACCTAAGTGTTTCCATACTTCATTCATGTACTTCAGCCCTTTCTTGGTGAAGCCGATTGCACCGGCCGCCCGCCCGTCCGGCGGGCGTCCCGGTTCCGGTAACTGGAACCGTTAACTGACCCGATAAAGTACTGATATATAGGTGACCTGAGGTCAAATTCCGGAGGTATCATCTGTATTGCGTCATGGGTTATTTCCAAAACATAATTGATGCCCATTTTGAAGCCCTTAATCATAATCGCAGCGATCCATAACCATGTTAAGCCAAGCCACGCAAAGCAAGCCAAATATGACATGTAATCTCATTTGACGTGGAAGATATTGACCTAAGGCCATGGAATTTTCACACAATAGAGTTCACCACCATACCCATCTACCCTGAAACTTTTGTTACTCTAGCTATCATAGGAACCGATATCTTAGGGGGTGGCGGAATCCGCCGCCCCCCCCCTCTCTAGTGCGCGTATTTTTCAGTGGCCCTCCAGGGCGCGTGTTAAGACATGCGTTGCAGCTCTAAATAAACACACCGGGAGCTCTAATAAACACATAGCGGATGCTATCAAAGCACACCGGTGCCATGAGTCCGCATGGGGCCTCAAAAACAGACTGGGCCCGTACAAAATGGCATGTTCCTAACAAAGGAAAAAATTCAGCAGTGTGAGGTGACTTATCAAGGGAAAACAAAAGAACACCCTTCGAACGGGATGGGGGAGTTAGGGCTGAAATCTGGTGAGTCAGAAACGATGGCGGTGGATTGGGCATCCTCCACAGGGCAATTAAGTTGTTCACGAATGATTTGGTAAAGAAAAAAAAATGGGCCTCTTTAAAAAAGTGGTCGAAATCTGGAGACTTTTTGGAAAATGAGGGTACGTGGGCTCCCTCCAACTCCGTCCCCCCCCCCGGCACCCCATCCCCACCCCATCCCCTAGCGCAAATCCTAGGTACGCCATTGCATGCGGCCTAATCACCAGGCATGATGTTCATAGTCGCAAAACCCGGCATTCAGATCAGCTCGATACACACCGCATAAGATCCGAGTCAGGGAGACGTAGATTTCAATACTCTGATGTGGCAGCATATACAAATCTGACTGTGACGATCCGCGACCTTGTTCCGGCCACATTCAAGACTAAGGTGCAAGCACACATTCTGAACACCCAATGAGGTTGGTTAGGGCTAGCTAGTGGAGGTAGAAATATCCAGTCAGTGCATATACGATTTGCTTGCATGAATGTGTTTCCCATTAACCCATATGTTCCACAACAATAAATAACAAATAAACCAGCACATAAATAAACAAATAAATAAACACATATGAAGCAAGCATGAAAATACAGATACACAAGTTACAGAACGGCTGCACACACTCAGCTTCGAATGTGCTCGGCGGATCAAAGCAGTGCCAAATGATCATGTCCATACTGATGTGTAAGCTACCTCGGACGGGCTGCTGCATATGTGAAGCCAGCACTGTCAGATGTGATATCAGAGGTAGTCTCAGATGTGAGGGAAGAGGTGACTGGAGACGTGACACCACAACACATCATGCAATACGTGATGTCAGGACTGTCGGAGGTGGAGTCAGAGATAGTAACAGCTTAGAGCGGCTATAGAGGCAATGACAGATAATACTGGAGGTAATAACACTACCAGTAGCCGTTGTGACTGATGCTTAACTTCAGCACAACCTCAAATAATAGCATATACATTAAAATGAGTTAATTTTCGAAGCTGATGATAGAGACGGGCATGGGGCAATAAGACATGTGATGCCGGTGATGGTGCCGTAGGAGATATCAGGGGAGGAGATAGGTGGTGATGGGATAGGTGATTGGTGGAATAGGTTGAATATACCCAACGCAGTTGGCAATACAAATCGTGGGCCATGGCACAAATGGAGATTGATAGATTGCATTGCTGAGTATGCGAACATATATAAATTGATAAAGTGGTGTTGCTGTGAAAAATTGTGTAAATTGCGGTGAGGCAGGTGATTGCAATAGCCAACATTAGAACTATGCAATGTTAGCCGAATACGACACACACTGGTGTTGTCGACACAGAAGATGGTACCGCACCTGTTGTACTATATTCTCCGCTCAGTGGAACTGATGCATCCTTGACATAGCTCACGGCTGGCCTAAACTGAAGCAAATTATTGATTAATTAATACGCTTCCAGCAAACGTAACTCCATAGCAGCCAGCTGACTCTGGTCGGTATCACTGATGGCTGTGTAGTTCACTGCCGCCAGTTGTGGTAGTGGTTGGGGAGAACTCCGACAGACCACCTGTCTCCATAGCAGGTGTAGGGGCTACATAGCAGGGTCTACATAGCAGGGTGTCTACACTGACGGCAGTTGTGGTAGTGGTTGGGGAGAGCTCCGACAGACCACATGTCTCCATAGCAGGTGTAGGGGCTACATAGCAGGGTGTCTACACTGACGGCAGTTGTGGTAGTGGTTGGGGAGAGCTCCGACAGACCACATGTCTCCATAGCAGGTGTAGGGGCTACATAGCAGGGTGTCTACACTGACGCCAGTTGTGGTAGTGGTTGGGGAGAGCTCCGACAGACCACATGTCTCCATAGCAGGTGTAGGGGCTACATAGCAGGGTGTCTACACTGACGCCAGTTGTGGTAGTGGTTTGGGAGAGCTCCGACAGACCACATGTCTCCATAGCAGGTGTAGGGGCTACATAGCAGGGTCTACATACCAGGGTGTCTACACTGACGCCAGTTGTGGTAGTGGTTGGGGAGAGCTCCGACAGACCACATGTCTCCATAGCAGGTGTAGTCCATAGGCCTGCCGCAGATGATCTCAGGGTGTAGGGGGTCTGTGATGAGATGTAGGTCGCAAGCCTACAGCCCTGTGAAGTTGCCTGTCCATTGGCCTTGCCTGCCGACTCTGACAGACGCCTCACAGTGTGCAGCGCCATCCACATATCACCAATCGAGGAACATAATGAATACTCACTACGGTTAAAACGCAACTGGCTTGGTGCAATGTGAAGTTCCCTTCCGTGGTTGCTGGCCCAACTTTGCGTGTTTAAGGAAATAACAAAGGATCAAAGGATTTGGCCAGAACTTCTCTGACAGAAACTTTTGGCAAAACTAGCAAAGTCGGCGGCGTTTGATCCGTTCCACTTCAAATGTGCTCAGGGTATAGCAATCGCCCCCACTAACAGCTAATTCGGTCGGAAATGAGAAGCGATGTACGCGGCTTGCAGCCCACCCCAAAGTTCTGAGCCAAGGAATCTAGGAAGTATTACACCATTTTAATTTTTACTGATATGCGTGCTGCTATCTCAATGAACTCTAGCTTTAACTCTGGTATGTAGAAGATAAATATGATATCTCAAGTAGTCGCAGAAATAATGAACAAAATGTAGGAGTGGTTTTAAAGAGAAGAGAGCCGGAGTCACTTTTTGAAGTATTTTTTCCCATATGAAATCATAGGGGCAATATAAAAGTACGAGAGATGAATAGAGCAGATTCCATATCAGGTCCATGAACAACTACAAATACGTGTATATGTATGCAAGGTTTCGTCACAAATTTACCACAGATCAATGTAGCTTAGAATAGCTTCTCGAGACATTTGGCGGTGAGTTCTTCAACCCTGAAGCTGTTCCAGCTAAGCGAGGTGTAACGGCGGTTGACGTCTGAACCTGGCTGAAGCTTCTAACGCCGCTGTCGACAAAACACGTCCGCCGGCGGCCAGACGTCCCATTGGCGGGGGTGCCGGCGGCCGGTGATGGAGTCGGCACCCAGCTGGTGACGGACGCTGCTCACTGCCGGTGCAGCCAAAACAAAGGACCCGCCGGCGACGACGGGCGCACATAGGGAGGTGAAACATCGCGTCGACACGTCATTGGACGGCCGGCGGCGGCCGACAGCCGCGCCAGCCCAGAGAAAACACGCTCCGCCGCTTGGCACCATGCGCCGAGAAAATAAACAGCCCGATACAGTGGCGACGAGGCCGATTGGCGGCTGAGGCTGTAGTGTAAGATGGGGTTGTCATTGTTCGTGAAGACCATCGAGCTGCACGTAGTGAAGGTCGGGGGCAGGCTGGATGGTGATGTGACAGAGACTTATGGTGCCACGAGAACAATATGACCAATGTAAAGGTGTGAGGTGGTCTGCCAACAGCTGCACACCAGAAATATGAGGGAATCGCAGCCAAATTAAGAAAATCAACAGCTCGTTATTTGGACTTTGGGGTGCACCGGCATCCGTGGTCATGTGCCGCACATAAGAAAATCAACAGATTAATTGCTAAAAAATGTTTCGGTTTCAAAAGACGGGTTTATCGGTATCGTTATCGAATATACCGTGGTCAGAATCACATGATAAAAACACCGTACATAGCTTTGGTTTCACCCTATAGTATTGGCTGCTTCACTAAATTAGACCATAGAGAACTGACTAATCATCAGAGAGTAGTGACAGGATGCATCATACCGAATGAACTAGTTAATCGTCAGAGAACATTGCTCAGGCACACTAACCAAACTTCAGAGAACAGTGATTGGGTGCACTGATCCAGCTTCAGAGAACAGTGTTCGGGTGCACAACTCGATCGTCAGAAAACAGTGTTTGGGCGCACGAACCAATCTTCAGAGAACAGTGTTCGGGTGCACTGATAAATCATCAGAGAACAGTGTTCGGATGCACAAATCAATTGTCAGAGAACAGTGTTCGGGAGCATTAATCAAGCCTCAGCGAACAGTGATTGGGTGCACTAATCAATCTTCAGAGAACAGTGAAACAGCCAGCACCACTTGGTGAAAACAACTGATGTTCTTTTCATGTGATTGGGTGCACCATGTTGGATGCACTGACCAATCTTCAGATAATTGTAATCAAGTGCATCATACTGGACGTCGGAACGGAATAACCGCATATGTGTCTTCGAAATCTCCGTGAATAATGGAAAAGTTAATGGTACCATCAATCACATGACTAACTTGCGAATATGACCAGTAAATTTGTCCAGCGCTTATTACTCACAACATATGCGTCAGCCACATCAATGGACATCTAGTATTGCCCGACTGCATCAACGTAACCTTATGGTTATCAAAGAGCTGCCTTTTATAGCCATGTACAATGCATGTGCAGCATTCAATGCTACTCAGAATGATACTCAATAGACAAACCATGCACACCGTTGTCCTGGCCATGCCAAGAGTGTATTGTAGTAGTGTGTGTGGGTGAATTTTGCCAGCCTGCCACCGTGTTGGTGATGTCGGCTGTTTATTGAAGTAGATGTCAGTTTACCAATCCATTTCATATTTTTGAGATGGTATCCATGTATGCATAATTACATACATGCATAGGACTAGCGCACGCATGGGACAAGCCATCAATCACTGTGAAATAATCGCTGGTTTTCACTTATTGAAGGTATCATGAATGTCCATTGTCAATATGTCTCCTTTGGGGGAGACGTTGTTTCTGAATGTTGATTCCTCTCCCCTACTACCCATTGATTTTTTATACGTGGCCTGGAAATCTGAAAATTAGTTTATGTTTAAGAACTGGAGCATACAATGGTATCAGCAATCGGATTCCACTTCACGCTTTGCTTAATTTAAGTCATCAAGAAATATTCGAGTTGCCAGAATTTATCTGCCCTAAAAAGAAGAAAAAGAGACATCGGAGCCGGCTGCTTCCCAAGCTGCGGCGCCACTCCCAGCACCCGCCATCAGACGCTTGCCGTCGATTTCGACGTTGGACACCGACCATCGTCGACGACGGGGTCCCGCGGGGCGGCCTCGAGACAAACCGACTCGGACGGCTGGTGGTAATCATATCTGTTGCGGAAGATTGCGAGGAATGATCTGGCCGGCGCCGCCGGCGGCTCGTCGCCACCGACGCAGACAATGATGGTGGTGACACGCCGACGACGCCCGCTCGGGTCGCCGGCCGAATAGTAACGACAGTGCCGACGGCGCGGGTCGGAGACGACCGTCTGCCGGCCGTGGCGCGAGGGGTGTGGTCGACAGACGGTCAGAACACAGCGGCAACATCTGTGGTGGCACACAGCGGCGCAGTCAGAATTGTGTTCTGGGGGAGAGGAGGGGAGGGGCAGTGCCTTGGAGGTGTCCCCTTCCCTCATCAAATTCAGTGGTAGGCAGATTGATATCTACCGTTCGAAAATCCCCTCAGACCATCCTAGATAGCAACTGATCGCATACGATTAGATAAACTGAGCATCACAGACGTGCAGTGCAGGCAAACTCATCCGCCTCGATGAGCCCTTCCGATCTGGGTTCTCTTCGGAGACGCAGATGGGCTTTCGTTCGAGAACCTGCTGCTCTGCTTGTGGAAAGCACAGACGGGTATTTTCAATATCATGCAAAATACCAAATAACGAGTCAAATGTACCTATTTTACGGAATTCGTATGGAAAGAAAAAGAAATGTCATTCTCAATGTCAATGACTGGAAATGTCAACTTGTACCGCCGGCGTGTTCGGTGTGGGTCGCCTTTCGTCCCCTCTGTTGAGCCACCGGCGTGTTCGGTGTGGGTCGCCTTGCGTCCCCTCTGTTGTACCGCCGGCGTGTTTGGTGTGGGTCGCCTTGTGTCCCCTCTGTTGTACCGCCGGCGTGTTCGGTGTGGGTCGCCTTTCGTCCCCTCAGTTGAGCCGCCGGCGTGCGCACATCACAGGAAAATCGGTGAAACAAGATCCATCGGCTGACTGACGGCCCGGCACGTGCCAACACGACGCAATGTACGCCTCCCACGACACTCTTTGTTAATTAGTCCTGTCGGTGCGAGTCCCAGGCGCTGGCCCCGCAGAGATGCAGTGGCGTGTTTCGGGTGGAGATGTGGCGAACATCGTGGGTGGAAGTCAGCTCAGCCTGCGTCACAATATGGCCGGCCAGGGTTTCATGACGAGGAATATCTGAGTTTAAGCCCAGCATGAGAATAATGAGGTAATTATCACAACAGATTACACAAGCTACACAAACGACAAGAGAGCTGATAGATTATTCTGACGATGTACCCAAACCTTTGAACAGTGAATGCGGGGATAAATGTCACGATCTGCACGTAGTCTTGGTCATGTGGTCGGCTGAATTTCCCCTTCGTGGGTAAGCTCCGAACATTCCACTTTTTGGGTGCATTGAGTGCAAATATCTGGAGTTGGCTGTAATGCATGCATATATAAATGTCATCAGCGTATCGCAGCAGGGCGGTGAAGCACAGCCATGTTTCTACTAAGGGCTCTGGAGGCGGGGGTCACCTACCTCGTCAGCTCGAGAACCACGCATTGCCCCACATGGAACACTGAGCTCCGAGGAGCATTATTCCACCGTGTATTAGCACTAGGCAAGACAGGCGGCTGACTTGACAGGCCGCAGGCGGCCCCACATCAGCCCGACAGGCCGCAGGCGGCCCGAAATCAGCCCGACAGGCCGCAGGCGGCCCCACATCAGCCTTACAGGCCGCAGGCGGCCCCACATCAGCCTTACAGGCCGCAGGCGGCCCCACATCAGCCCGACACTGCGCACGTCGTGTTTCGGCGGCGGAGACCTCGCGTCTTCGCGGGGACCGATGATCACCGGGGCCTGTGTTCCGGGGGCGAGAGAGCCATACTCCCGAGACGGGCACGTGGCACGTGACCTGATCCGTCGGAGACACCAGGGGAGCACAACAGATGTGGCGTCAGGGCGACATCGCTGTCCGTCGGCGCCATTGTGCGCCAACACCGCCGACTGACAGAGTTGGCTAATTGGCGCCGGAAGCCACGCACCGCTGGTGAACCGATCCAAAACGGCCCGTCGGCGGGAGCGCACCTCTTCTCCGGTCCACCAGAAACGCCTCCAGGGCAGGGGACGAGTGGTCTAGGGGTAAGATGTTCGTCTCACAATCGAAAGATTGTGGGTTCGAGTCTCACCTGTCGCCACTCTTCGCCCGCGACCAATCGGCGTGAGAGATTGGCGACGCTATATGACTCAACGGTCGACGTGTCGTAAAACCAATAACCAACCGCCTCCAGGGCAGTCCAGGCGGCACGTGTACCCGATGGCTGGATCTTCGGTATAAATATGTAGGCCTGAATTTTGTGTGGCGTGAATTTTGCGAAGGCTGCCGAGTAGAAATTAACTTCAGGCATTCTCACTTTTTGAAGACGTCAGATAATTGTACTTGAAAATGTAACAGAGAAGGGTAATTTAAGGACATCTACACACCCTGAATTCATAAGTCAATTGGGGGATGTTCTACAGCATTATCTTCGTCGTATGTCATTGTTTGCATGACGAACAACTTAAGAGGTTATCCAGTAGTGAGCATGTATCATCGCCTCATGCTTAGCTCCTGCAACATGACTCAAGAGCCTGGCGCCTTCTGCACCACGAGAGTTCCAGTAGATGATATACGGGAACTCGAGAGCGTCGGCTGCCATTATCGCTATTGCAATGTTGTTCAGCATTCAGAATGGAGCAGATATTGAGCTCCAGCACTTGCGGATGCTATTATTGAACTCCAGTATATGGAGAGGTCAGCTGTGTAGCTCAAATGATCCCTGGAGTGATTCTTCTTCATAGGTGCATTTCGAAGTGTTCACATCTGCACTATTATTGGAAGCTTTTTGGAAGCATATTTTCATTAGGCATGGCTTCCAAAAATGACAGATCAATAATGAAATTATAAAACGAAAATGCTCACATCCAGCACTTTTCTCCGAAGTTGATGACAAGGTGGAAAAAACAACCGTTGAGGGAGAACAAATGAAACAGCAGCAATCCACAAACACTGTAACATAACAGATATTATCTAATTAGCATGTTCCAACAACAGAAAAGCAAATCGCTCCGAGGACACTGGGACAATCAGGTGAATTGTGTCTTGTCGCACGTGACACTGGGACAATCAGGTGAATTGTGTCTTGTCGCACGCATTGTCGTTGCCCACAACCAATCAGCCTGTGAAATTGATGTTGCGTTAGTGACCTCAGCAGCTGCGATTACCGTAAGGGCCCAAAAACATTCCACTTATCATGTTGTGTACAGTGCCATTGAACCCGGGGTATACAGAGTGTCTCCTATTTATAAATTACAAGGCCATTAAATAACTTATTTACCCAAAGAGGCAAAGGATATTTGTACCCATAATGGCCAAGTTTTATTCCAATTATGTAGTAAATTGTGATTCTGTACTGTGAATTTCATCATATATATATATATATATATATATATATATATATATATATATATATATATATATATATATATATATATATATATATATATATATATATATATATATATATGTACATAGGTACTAATCGTAACTGTATATGTACATGTGTGGAGAAAAGCACTTCAACTGGTTACTCCGGAAACCCAGCCTGGCCTAGGATGTCATCGTCAGATGGTCGCTCCCTGATCCCCGTAAGTTGCCCGCAGTCCAGCCGAGTTACCCTGGCTGTGACATCGTCTGTGTATGGGAGCGACTGACTGGGCCCTGGGGAGGGTAGCCTACAGCTCTGTTTGTTTCATCTTGTCCGGCTCTCCCGTAAACCAGCACTTCGGAGACAGCTTAGATGCCACCGGTAAACTGGAAAGGAAGATGGAGCGAAGGAGAGGAGGGAAGGAAGCTACAACAGCGCGATAATAAGAAAGGAAGGGAACTTTAGCTTGCTTTTATGCACAAATAAATATATAGGTTTTTGGATAGATGAATGCATATACATAGACAGAAATAGGTGGTCGGCAGAGCCAACAGTACGCCGACTATTATAAAACAGCACAACTCCGCGACTGAATGTCCAATCTTAAAAATAATAGCACAAATGATACGCAATTCATGAAATTGCATTAAAACCCATTGGGACAGTGTGCCGGATATTGTATGTACCGGGCTCTGTCACTGCCTCACGTGCTTTAGGTGGCAGCCAGGGCCCCGCCGGCAGTTGGCCAGCCGTCGCTCCAAGTTCTGAATGACTTTCGAGAATTTCTCCGCTGAGATTATCCGAATTTTACGGACGATCGACATCTTGAGATCTCCAATGGTATGTGGTTTATTCACGTATACACGGTCCCTCAGGTATGACCACTACACAAAATCTACGGGACTGAGGTCAGGAGAGTGTGGAGAATGTGTAGAGGTGCTGTGGCTTCAGCGGGGAAACCCGACTTCCCTCTTCTGGAGGCATTCGCGCGTCAGGGCAACAGTATGCGGGGTAGCACCATCTTGCTGAAGCCACTGTTCGTTGCGGTGATTACTCAGCTGGCGTCCGAGGTGTCTCCAAAGCGTCTGAAGTACTGTCGTATCGTTCGGTGGTGGTCCTCTGTCTTTTAACTTTCAGATGTGCACATTTTGCTGTAGATGGGTGATAATGACTTGTGCCGACAGAACACAGTTATTGCGACTCATGTGCTAGTCAAGATAAAAGTGTTCCTCGTCTGATAACTAAACTCAGTTGAGAAAGGAGGAATCGCTGTTCGGCTTTCTAACTATCGGCGCATTTATATCATTCTAGTCTTGTCCTCGCTCGTCAATTTGTGCTGAAGCTGGATACGATAAAGATAGCTTCAGGTCTGGCCCTGTGATTATCCAAAGGGATGAGTACTCCAACTGGAATCTTTGCGCCGTTTTCCTTAGTTGCGCCCTGGGCTCGTCGCTGCAGCTGACCTTACCGCCAGATATTACCGGGCTTGTCGCTACAGCTGACCTTACCGCCAGATATTCTCGGGCTCGTCGCTGCGGCTGACCTTACCGCCCGATATTCTCGGGCTTGTCGCTGCGGCTGACCTTACCTCCCGATATTCTCGGGCTCGTCGCTGCAGCTGACCTTACCGCCAGATATTACCGGGCTTGTCGCTACAGCTGACCTTACCGCCAGATATTCTCGGGCTCGTCGCTGCGGCTGACCTTACCGCCCGATATTCTCGAGCTTGTCGCTGCGGCTGACCTTACCGCCCGATATTCTCGGGTTTGTCGCTGCGGCTGACCTTACCGCCCGATATTCTCGGGCTTGTCGCTGCGGCTGACCTTACCGCCCGATATTCTCGGGCTTGTCGCTGCGGCTGACCTTACCGGCCGATATTCTCGGGCTTGTCGCTGCGGCTGACTTTACCGCCCGATATTCTCGGGCTTGTCGCTGCGGCTGACATACCGCATCGATAGTCTCGGGTTTGTGTGGCTTTGTTTGATACTTACCTTCATCTAATCTCAGTACTGAAGCAAGCGAAAGGTCACTGATGACAAATTTGAAGCATTGCGATCACAATCATATACAAACCACTCGTGCACGTGCATCGCGATCAATTTTATAGTCCATCCTCAAAGTCCACTTATTTCTGGGTCATGTCTTTCATACAAACATGCATATATTCTTCCCCTTCTACATCATACGACAGTACATCACGATTTGTAAATACCCTGTTAACGGATATCAGTAACGCTCTCCCTTTGTCTGTGCAACTATCCCCCTCTCTCTCCGTGGCATCCTTTCCCGTTCTTCATCATGCTATCATCCCCATCCGGACAGTTGTGTCTTTTCGTTTCGGCTAATAACCACGCGGCCGGGACGACTGCCGGCCGCCCGCCCTGACCACGCAGCCGTGCCCCGAGGGTCTGGGTGGGGCGCCGCAGATTGGCGTAGTACTCCCCACCGATGTGACCCGGCAGCCGTGCCCCGAGGGCCTGCGCGGGAGCAACCCCGATCCCCGCATTATCCCCGTCGTTGCCGGCCGTGGCAGGCCAGCCGCATAATAAACACGCCGAGTTACCCACAATTCTCATTGGGATATAAAATAATGTGCAGCACGCCGCGACACATGGGTGAGCGAGTGGCTGAGCGCCCGACAGCCGGTCGGCCGGCTGACCGATAGGCCTTTATGTGGCGCTGGGGCGGCGGCAGCCGTTTCACTGCCACTCGACTCAGGTGGCCGGCCATTGGATTAGCGCCGCTAACAGAGATGGAGCGGGCCGCCCTGCCGGCGGCGCTTTAGCGGCGGCGCCGCGCCGCCGCGAATGCGAATGGCCGAGTCGGCGGTGTCGGAGATTTACGCGGCGATCCAATCGTCCGAAGGCGTCGGCCGCTGCTACCATACGGCGTATATCGCGCCCAGCCGACCCAATGGTGGACAAACGACCGGCCGAACCGTGCGGCGGCTGGGCTCGCTGCAGCTGTGGCCGTCCAGTCCGATCAGCAGTCGGAAGAGGTCAGCATAGCTGTGGCCGTCTAGTCCGGTCAGGAGTCGAGAGAGTCAGGAGCGTAGCTGCGGTAGTAGCTGCGGTAGGATAGTGCAGTCAGGAATGAGGAGCTTACGTCAATGGCAGAGCTGTGATCAGGAGCTGGAACCGAGTGACAAAGTCCGGAACTGTGAGGTACAGAGCGGATGTGCGCAGTGAAGTCGGCTGCGAGCACATTGAATGTCCACTAATTACTTGCACAACATTCAAACATCAATATCTCCATGATATTGCGTGCTCATAGCATTTACTCATTTACAATATCATAGTTGTTGCCCTGTTGCTAGTTACACATAGCACAGAGCTACAATACATAGTCGGCTAGTAGGGGCGCACGAGCTCGCCGACCTTCTTCATTATGACGTGCGTCACCTCCGAATTGATGGTCATCAACTTCTTCTTTATCTTCCGCTTCAGTTGGGCCTCGGAAGCTGCCTCCCATCCTTCGCGATAATTGTATTGCTTTAAGATACCTCAGAAGTATTCAATCCGTCTCAGCTGAGGCACGTCTGGAGGGTTCTGATCACGGTTTGGAGGGTTCTGATCACGGTTTGGAGGGTTCTGATCACGGTTTGGAGGGTTCTGATCACGGTTTGGAGGGTTCTGATCACGGTTTACGAATGGTGCTTCAGCAGTTTGAAGAAACTCGGAGAATTCACGCGTACAGTGGGTGGCAGCCAGGGACGACCAGAAACATCTGCACTGTGAGGATATATGTCGCTATAAACGGCAAAAGCCACAGAGGTGCACAAACCTGCCAACTCGCCTACCAGCGTAGGTGACAGATATTGGCTGCAACTGTGCCGTTGTTGTGACAGATAATCATTATTCGAAGAAGGAGAAGTATTCACCACATACAAAGAATATATCACTTCAGGAAAGACATTTTAACGCAAAAATATTTCATGTACAGTTTATTTTGGTTATTTCACAAACTATTCGCTTATATTTCGGTAAGTTATCACTGCAATTTCGGAACAAGACATTTGGCAGCGCTAACTCTTTTGGGACAGATCCCGGTGCACAATATCGGCTGCAAGCAGCCAGCTCCATCAGGCTGAACCATGGCGCAGCAGGCTGTCACAGATACGCCGTGACAGTTGATAGGGTTCGATTGCGGCGCAGTTCCCAAACGTTTGTATGGGTGATGTGACATATTTATGGGTTTCAATGCTTGTAGGTGACATTCTTGACGTTTTGTGCACCTCTGAAAAGCCATTGCCTGAGATACTTCCTAAGGTTGATATCAACCCCATGTTGGCTCGGCTTCGGATCATGACAGGATTGAGCATCTCCTTTGGAGAGATCGCTATCCATATCATAACCTTCCTCGGACAATTTCCGATAGGACAGTATCTTACATTTGATGGCACGTCTCCATCAGGACATATATATATATATATATATATATATATATATATATATATATATATATATATATATATATATATATATATATATATCATCCGTTCCAGGCCATCTATCTTCCAGAAAAGGTGAAGTATTACTCATCCTCCATGTCGTTCAAATTCTGGCTTGTGCACAACACAACACGTGAAAGCTTGCGAAGCGCCTGCTTTCTGGATTTTCTGATGTTTAGCTGTGACATGGAATGCTTTATGTTTATTTATGTATGCGAATCCATCCTCATTCAAAACTTCTCGGACTCAAATCGACTTGATGACACCCGCACAAAACGCAGATAGATACGCCAACATTTGTAGTAGCGGCCCTCATCAGTGCCTTTCTCTTTATGGCGTCCATCTTTGAACGATGTCTGCCAGCTTTTCTCTTCCCTCCGTGATCGACATATCCCCTGTTCTCCAACGTTTTTAGTATGCGATAATTTGTCGGTCGGGATCGAAATGCTTCCATAAACTTGCTAACTAAGTCTCTCACATACTTGCTGTTTTAAGTAGTCCATGGTGAATGATGAGTTGTGTAGTTGACTCTATATTTTGCCTGCATGCAGTAAGCATTTCAGTTATCTCACGTACACAGTTTTGTTCATGTATAACCAGCATCGCTTCGGATATGTAATATTAACTTTTGTTGACATAAATAGCAGACACACGTTAATCTTCGGCGGTAGCCAATCGGTTATGTACGGCTAAAAAATAGGTCAATGACTTCGCGCGTCCTTTCGGTGGTGTGCGTCTGCCTAAGATAGTCTCGGAGACCGTTGGATCGCCCACGACTTCGACACCCCTCCGATGCGCCATAGAGTCCAGATAGCTAAAGAACTAACAAGCCGACACCACTGCCGCCCGTGGGCGGATCAGGTCACGTGACCGCTCAGCGACACACACACACACACACACACACACCACAGCGTGACATTGTACAGAAGCTGAAGTGAAGCTGGCAGCAGCCAACGGAAACCGGGTCACATGCCGTGCACATCAGCTGGAGTCGTGTCAGGCATTGGGGTGTGGTTAGTTGTTTTGAAAAGGATCTAAAAGTAATATCGACGAGTGAGATATTTGTGGTGACACAAACGTAGCTGCAATGAAGTACGCAATCATCATTCATTCATAATTACAGTTGCAATAATTAAGTGTTTCATAACTATCACAGCCCAAATACTCTGCAACTTTTTTGGCACACAACACAGCAGACATGTGCTACTAAATAAAATGTGATCAAGCGGATAACAAGGCTATGCTTCCTCAGTCGTGGAAGTTGGATGTCGATTAACTATCAGGCATCTGCAAATTCCACAGCGGTATTTTCTGGCACTGGCCATGTTTCTCGCAATTTATAAATCAGTATGCTTCGCTTTCCGAGTATCCGAATCATAAAAAGGCGCAGCTTATAAAAAATACAGCAATTACTCGAAGTGATTGGAATACTTGCTGCGTCCGAATTACTTATTTCCTGCCGAGCATCGCATCTTGCAGGTAACAATAGGCATCATCATTTTAGGATTCTTATACTATAATAATATAACAATACGTATTAGGCGTGTAGACAATAACAGATCCGTCACTTGTACAATCGCATACTGATCACTTCTCACTTTCCTTGGAAGTGGCACGCTTGCGTACATATGACACATCAGCCAGTCTGCAAGAGAGTTGTCTGCCAGCGGAATGTCGGCAGACATTTTTTTTCCTATGGTTACATTTGTATCAAACTCCATCATCCTTACCCCATCTCTTTTGCGTCTATCTTCTCAGTACCTATTATTTATTGATAGTTTTGCCTGTCGTCCCTCTTTGCTCTGTCGCGCCACCTATGGATGCCTACGCTGACACTATTTTATATACTTTTCTTTGATGATTTATTTGGGCAAAAAAAGACTAAGAGAAACGCGTAAAATAACCTTATGCTCATATTACAACATCAAATAGATCCGAATTACCACTGCATATATTTCGGTCACGGGCCTTCGTCAACAGTAAACATTTTGCTTCAATAGCCAAAAACCCACACGCCAACTGTACCTCGTGACAAAGCACAATGATTCGTTTTCATTTTCATCTTTCACAATATCTACATACCTGTAAAACACATATGCACGCGGAACTTAAGCCCACATCAAGGTAGGCTTATGATCCGTGTGTGTATGTATGTATGTGTCAACTTGAGACACAGGTGTGTATACGTACGTGTCTGTGTGTGTGGGTGAGGTTATGTGCTGCATACGTGATTGCCTTAGGCGGTGTAAAGAACCGATTTCACCAGGGTCCAAGATCATTGTGTCGTTGCGTTGGTCACTGTGTTAAGTGATGGCTTGTTGTTCCTAATCTTAATGGATTCGCTGATTTTGAGCTCAGCAAGTCTACAAAGATGCTGCGGAGTGGATATACTGTGTGTGCTAGAGTCAGTAGTGCTGCTCGGGGGAGTGATTTTGAAGTGTTCTCCAAATTTAGTGTCCGTGGTTTTGCTTTTTGGCGTCTATTAAATGCTCATTAAATCTGTCTCTAACCATGCGTCTTGTTCCCCTTGAACTGGCGAAGTGTTCCCCTGGGAGAACACTTCAAAATCACTCACGCGAGCAGCACTATCGACTCTAGCACACTTAGCATATCCACTCTGCAAGTCTGCGAGGCTGTTGCAGAGCACAAAATCACATAATCAATATAGATTAGGAACAACAAGCCATTATTGAACACAATGACGGCATCTTGGACCCTGATGAGGCCGGTTCCTTACACCGCCTAAGGCAATCACATATGCAGCACATAACCGCATCCACAGACGCAGACACGCACGCACACCTGTGTCTCAGGTTGACACATACATACAGACGGATCATAAGCCCATCTTGATGTGGGCTTATGTTCCGTTTATGTGTGTATTTTACAGGTATGTAGATATTGCGAAATGTGAGAATGAAGGAGAATCACTGTGCTGTGTCAAGGGGTACACTTGACGTGTGGGTTTTTGGCTTTTTGAAGCACGATGTTTACTGTTGACGAAAGCCCGTGGCCGAAATATATCCAGTGCTAATTAGGATCTTTTATATATTGTAATATAAGCATACGGTTATTTTACGCGTTTCTTAAATCCCAAGTTAATTCGCATTATACTGTAGCAAGACTAAAAACGGACGCACCAGGAAATCGCAGCGGTGGATCCAAAAATGGTCATATCGTACGTCAGCCGCAGCAATATCACCGATAGCCCACCAACAAGACAAGGCGCCGGCACTTCACATACATTGTTCGCAACCAAAGCTAGATATTGTCGTGTTCCAGTAATGCACACCTCCAGGCTCGTTTCCGAACACAAGTCACTGCCGGTTGATATTGGGTCGTGGTTTCGTAAGGCCAGCCCACGAGGCTTCTAAGGCACTCCTGTCAATGTGGCACTTAATTATCCAACCATTGCATTGAGGCGATGGCAATTTTCATAACATCTTCATAGCGTCCGGTTACGGTTCCAGTAGTCATTCAGTTGCAAAGGATCTGGCAACACTAACTAGGAGTTATTTAGGAGTCAGAACGATATCGGTTGCCAGTCGCCTCAGCTGGCCAAATTCACGCTTCCACAGGTACTTGTTTTATACGTCAGGACAACTGTCAACATTTAAAATGGCCTTCGCTGCAGATAAACATCTGCCACGTTGGATCTATGCTGTTTCTGGAAGCCTACCTCAGCCCTGTTGCCCTTAATACAAAATTACCACGAAGAGGATGGAAAAAATGAAGGGCACCCGAACCGGACACCCATTCGCGTGATATATTTCATACGTTGGGTGTTCCCCTTCCATTTCGTCTCATCGCCGCAGTCCGCTGTTTGGACGTGGAAGCAGAGCTGTTAAATGCACAAACGTGTAGACGACCCGAGTGGAGTCCCGGGTGTCACATCACTGGGCGAGCCCCGTGTAGTCCCAGATGTCACGTCGCTGGGCGAGCCCCGTGTAGTCCCAGATGTCACATCACTGTTCGAGCCCCGTGGAGCCCCGGATGTCACGTGCTCGACATTGGGGCCTGACGCAGTGGCGACGCAGTGGCGACGCACCTGGCGCGGCCCACCACAGCTGGTCTGTTGAGCGGCATCCATGGCTCACGGTCCAGGCGAGGTGTGCGCCGCGTCCTGCGCCTGCAGCCAGCCGTCTCATCTGGACCACATTAAAGCGTCATAACTGCATTCTTCCCACCTCCCGGCACAGAGTGACAAACAAAATTCCGCAACACGAACTGGCCGCGCGCCCCACGCTCATTAACGAACGACGTGGCGACCGCGCCGTAATTGTCACCGAGCGGAGATAGCGCCGCGCCGTTTTTGCCGCCGTGTTTGTCATAAAGGGCGAGTGAGCCTGACTCGCGCCCGTCGCCGGTAATGGTATAATTTAATTAGGATGCTCCCGCTGTCACAATATTTTTGAAGTGTCATGGGGTTTCGGCGTGTTGATCCGGGAAGCCAAAAATAGAGAACCGGGGTGAATCAACTCCGGCAAAGCAAGCGAAGATGTCAGCGACCCGGCGTTTCACCCCGGTTCTGGATTGCCAAGACGGGAACTGAGACATATCCTACATAGTTCACAAAAGGATAATTCACAAAATACTGCAAGCTTATGCGGTCGGCTTCCAATGTCGCTGTGCAGTAGTTTTCCAGTATATTTATTTTTCGATGCAGATAGCACAGAAAGCCATGATGTACAAATCCGCCGTCGCATGGTAGATAGTTTACATGCTGAATAGTTCGAATATGCATTAAAATAATTCATGGAACAGAGCAATGTGACCATTTCATGTAGTTGGTCAGGTGCGACGCACAAGTTCTCACGTTGTCATCGAGTCATTCCGAGATAAACACATTAAATGTTCATGACACATGGAAGGCTTGCTTTTAAGAGTACTTGCATTTAACGTACAATAATTCGAACTTAAATAGTCAATGCATGCATGCCATGATGTAGACGCATGTGTACATTGACTCTTAATTGGCCGAAGGCGGCCTTGACGTCCTCACCACAGTTCTTAATGTTGAACTTACAAACCGGCTTCGGATGCTGACCACGCCTATTTTTGCATCATTAGCAGTATGCCATCTGGAGCTGTGCTGGGGAGGTGATGCGATCGGTACCCATCTGGAGCTGTGCTGGGGAGGTGATGCGATCGGTACCCATCTGGAGCTGTGCTGGGGAGGTGATGCGATCGGTACCCATCTGGAGCTGTGCTGGGGAGGTGATGCGATCGGTACCCATCTGGAGCTGTGCTGGGGAGGTGATGCGATCGGTACCCATCTGGAGCTGTGCTGGGGAAGTGATGCGATCGGTACCTATTGACCTTGAGGATTTACCATGCCACAGAGAAGTTCTCCAACGCGATATCACACGGCAGTCGAGCATACAGATTTAAAAGATGGTGGAAACCCAGTTTGACGATATTTCGTTGCGTCCAATGCAAGTCGAGATTTGTGTTAAACGTTGTAGTTAATTTGGAGGCAGTAGAGGGTCCTCGAGCGCCTGAGGATTCCCTACCCTTGGTACTTTGTTTGTTGGAATACGTTGGATACTCGGTGTTGTGAGGAAATTGTATAGATAGCTCAAGAAATAAAAGAAGCGCATTGTGCATGCACATACATGCATCCACATACAGACATTATATATATATATATATATATATATATATATATATATATATATATATATACATAGGCACATCGCTCTCACTTCATTTATGAATCGAGGTTGGTCTGTGCACTTCTGCATATCACGGCCAAGTGCACGCGTTGGGCCATGGAGGCAGGAATTAACCTTTAGCTCGTGGAAAATGTACACTTTAAATGAAAATCAGTTCAGCTGGAATTTCATCACTTCCGATGCCGAGCATAGCCGCCTCCTTCACTAACAGCGGAGGTGTACGACCATCCAATGCATCACTCAGGACGGCAGTTAGTGACATCTGCTTTTTATACGCGACAAAAACAAACACTCAAATAATGAAGCAGCTAGCATGCGCTTTAGCTTTGCACGATAGCGCATTTGCACTATTTCACACCTCGTCGCAATATGCGGCACCGGTCATAAAGATAACGGCTGGCTCTTGGTGTGGCGGAATGCGGCCAAAACGAGCAGTGGCGCGGCCAGTGCGTCACGTTTAGTGCTGGTTAAGCGAGACACAATACCGTAACACTCGTGACTTTACGGCCAGCCCGGTGCTGAAGGCCGTCGTAAACGACGCTGTTAAATGAGGACGGCGCATTTGAACACGTCCGTCTCCCTGCGGCGCGGGCTGGGAGATGGCCGCCACGAGACAGGACGTCCGTCTCCCTGCGGCGCGGGCTGGGAGATGGCCGCCACGAGACAGGACGTCCGTCTCCCTGCGGCGCGGGCTGGGAGATGGCCGCCACGAGACAGGACGTCCGTCTCCCTGCGGCGCGGGCTGGGAGATGGCCGCCACGAGACAGGACGTCCGTCTCCCTGCGGCGCGGGCTGGGAGATGGCCGCCACGAGACAGGACGTCCGTCTCCCTGCGGCGCGGGCTGGGAGATGGCCGCCACGAGACAGGACGTTCCGTCTCCCTGCGGCGCGGGCTGGGAGATGGCCGCCACGAGACAGGACGTCCGTCTCCCTGCGGCGCGGGCTGGGAGATGGCCGCCACGAGACAGGACGTCCGTCTCCCTGCGGCGCGGGCTGGGAGATGGCCGCCACGAGACAGGACGTCCGTCTCCCTGCGGCGCGGGCTGGGAGATGGCCGCCACGAGACAGGACGTCCGTCTCCCTGCGGCGCGGGCTGGGAGATGGCCGCCACGAGACAGGACGTCCGTCTCCCTGCGGCGCGGGCTGGGAGATGGCCGCCACGAGACAGGACGTCCGTCTCCCTGCGGCGCGGGCTGGGAGATGGCCGCCACGAGACAGGACGTCCGTCTCCCTGCGGCGCGGGCTGGGAGATGGCCGCCACGAGACAGGACGTCCGTCTCCCTGCGGCGCGGGCTGGGAGATGGCCGCCACGAGACAGGACGTCCGTCTCCCTGCGGCGCGGGCTGGGAGATGGCCGCCACGAGACAGGACGTCCGTCTCCCCGGCGCGGGCTGGGAGATGGCTGCCACGAGACAGGACGTTCGTCTCCCTGCGGCGCGGGCTGGGAGATGGCCGCCACGAGACAGGACGTCCGTCTCCGGGCGCGGGCTGGGAGATGGCCGCCACGAGACAGGACGTCCGTCTCCCTGCGGCGCGGGCTGGGAGATGGCCGCCACGAGACAGGACGTCCGTCTCCCTGCGGCGCGGGCTGGGAGATGGCCGCCACGAGACAGGACGTCCGTCTCCCTGCGGCGCGGGCTGGGAGATGGCCGCCACGAGACAGGACGTTCGTCTCCCTGCGGCGCGGGCTGGGAGATGGCCGCCACGAGACAGGACGTCCGTCTCCCTGTGGCGCGGGCTGGGAGATGGCCGCCACGAGACAGGATGTCCGTCTCCCTGCGGCGCGGGCTGGGAGATGGCCGCCACGAGACAGGACGTCCCTGTCAAGCCCTGGCACTCGGCTGAAACTGCTGCGACCCAGTTGTGGCACGTTGGGACTCTGTCGGGACTGGCTCTGGCGCTGTTTGCTTTTTTGTCGGGGTGCTCTGTTTGTTCGGTTTGGAGCTCTATTATGTCTAGTTGTTCCATTTGTTCCAAGCTCTGTATGGCTTTAAATGAGTTGCATTTGGCCAGGGTGAAGGCGGTGGCGCACCTGGGGAATGACATTATATGTAGAGGCGCACAGAGCTGCCTTCTTGCCTACAATGTAAGCGATAGAAGTCGGCCAGAAGTAGAAGTCGAACAGACTATTCGTTCGTTCGAGTGTAAACAATGCAAAAAATATCGGCAAATCCCAATTAGTGCAAGTTACAATATTCGCTACATTGCTCTTCTTTTTGTTTATTTATTGCTCATGCCGTGTGCATACATCATATATTTTCAAAGCAACAGCCTAATTTTCTTCTTTCGATCCAGTCTCACATCCCGTACTGCACATTCTGGTCCTCGGCTGCCTCCACGTTGTGTCACGTGAGACTGCCCCACTTGATTTTCCTTGTTGCCTTGTTGTCACCTTGTCTTTCGAGACCGGCACGTAGGCAGCGGCAGCCAGTGAAACGGCGCACCATGTTCATCACTTGAACTACCGGCGGAGGTCACAAATTGCAGGTGAGGCAGCTTCAACGGCTCACAGTGAAACGGCGCACCATGTTCATCACTTGAACTACCGGCGGAGGTCACAAGAGACTTCAACGCTCACAGTGAAAGCCATTTACCTACCGCGAGGTAAGAGGCAGCTTCAACGGCTCACAGTGAAACGGCGCACCATGTTCATCACTTGACCTACCGGCGGAGGTCACAAATTGCAGGTGAGGCAGCTTCAACGGCTCACAGTGAAACGGCGACCATTCATCACTTGAACTACCGGCGGAGGTCACAAATTGCAGGTACAATCACAGAAAAGGCGCACCATTTCATATTGACCTACCGGCGGAGCACACATTCAGGTGAGGCAGCTTCAACGGCTCACAGTGAAACGGCGCACCATGTTCATCACTTGAACTACCGGCGGAGGTGCTTCAACGCTCCAGGAAACGGCGCACCATGTTCATCACTTGAACTACCGGCGGAGGTCACACATTGCAGGTGAGGCAGCTTCAACGGCTCACAGTGAAACGGCGCACCATGTTCATCACTTGAACTACCGGCGGAGGTCACACATTGCAGGTGAGGCAGCTTCAACGGCTCACAGTGAAACGGCGCACCATGTTCATCACTTGACCTACCGGCGGAGGTCACACATTGTAGGTGAGGCAGCAGGTGAGGCAGCAGGTGAGGCAGCAGGTGAGGCAGCAGGTGAGGCAGCAGGTGAGGCAGCTTCAACGGCTCAGTTCCGTGCAGGAGAAGTTTGACAGTTTGTGGACCTCTACTATATGCACGGCCCATTTGAATTGCTTCGGTCTGTTAACGGAAATACAACTTCTTGCTGCGCCTTTTATGTAAACGTGGCGTAATACTAGAGTGCCTTGGATGCTTGTTTATTGTTCAGATGTACCAAATTATACGTTTTGTTTAGCTTTTTCAAATGCCTTATTTTCATTACGAACATTTGTACTTTCAACTTAATTGGTCTTCACATCTTCGCTTACCTTCGAATTCACTAATTTTCGCGCCTTAGCCGCTTGAAAATAACTTCCTGGGTCCGTTCATGGATGAAGCGTTCCGTAAATAGTCAGACTTGCCCTTGCTATGCACTGATCTAAAGAGAGTGGTGGAAGTTTAAAAAAAAATGTTATTGCTGGAATACTGGGCTTAAACAATAATAATCGGAAGTAATGATGAAGGTACTAGTGGAAATAACACCAATGATAAAGTTGTAGTAATACAAATATTAATGGAGCCATTGTAAGATTACGAGTAACGGCAATATTGATAGTAATGCAAATGTTAATCAGAGTTCTGAAAGCCTGAACCTCCAGAACGTGCACTGAATCTAAGCCAAAACAGTCAGCCCGTCTGACCATTTAGGCGCATTTACATTACATTCTTGCTCCAATAGTTCTTGAAAGTCGGCTGCATACACCAACCGAACCATGCACAGAATGTCCATACCCTGTTGGTCGAGCCCGGTACAACTACCACAGCAAATTATACCCAGACTACTGATCGAGCCCGCTGTAACTACTACAGCAAATCATACCCACGATTGTTGATTGAGCTCGCTGCTAACTACAAAACATACTACAGCCCTTATACAGCAAATCATACCCACGACTGTTGATCGAGCCCGCTGTAACTACCAGCCGAATACACCTCAGAATCACTGCTCGGAATTCGCCACGATGCGGCGTGTTGGCCGTGGCGCCGTCGCGATTGGCGCCGCTACCGATCGGATGGCGGGTGTGCCGAGCGGCACAGGCCGGCCGACCAGCGCGCGCGGCAACAATCGCCACCGCTGGGCCGGGGGAGGAGTCAGTGGCGCTGTCCGCCGCCCCCGATACCCTCCATTTTGTGCAATCAATGACTGTCTCGCGCCCAGCCGGCCAGCACGTGCTGTGTTGCATCACGACCGCTTGCAGCGCCTGCCTGCCGCGTCAGCCAAACAAATGGCCATCTTTTAGTCGGCCACATAATGTGAATACCCTACCGCGAATGACTCCATCGCTCAGGCAAGAAACGACGGAAGCGGCAACAAATAACGCGCTCCCCGGCGCAGTCGATGCGTTGCCGGTCCGTCCACGTTAAAAATCACCTACGTCACGCGGCCCTTCAAAGGGTTCCGGCGGCGCACGGGGAGCACACACCGTGTCACCAATGATGCGTGGCTGTGACGCAGTGTCTCCCGTCAGGCAGTGGGGCTCGGCGTACAGCGACGGAAGTCGGCCGCCCATCCTCCACCACTCATTGGAAGACGAGCAGCCTCAGTGCGCACAACGCTCCATCTAGCTTGGCAATGCACCGCGGCCGCACCTCATTTCATATTCGGGACAATCGGCGACGGAGGTGGACCGTGCGGCGCGCAGATAGACGGTGCGTCTGTCCCACGGTCACGCCGACTTTGTCAAAGTCCACAGCACGGCGGCCATTGTGTTTGGTTGGCGTCGCTCCGCCTGTGGCAAGGCTACGCTGAGCCGACGTACACCTGTGCGCGGCGGCGCAGTCTGCCACGTACCGCACAGACGTCCCGAGCCATCAGTCACCAAAGCCCATGGTAGGTAATGTGCGTGACATAGATGACCGCTGTTAGTGGGTTAATAATGAATACCGTGGGCATGGAAGGTTTTGGCATCCACGACATGGAATGCATCCAATACAAAACAAGCAGCTCCTATCTCTGAGACGACTTATTGTATACTTAAAATGAACAGTTCTACTACACCAGGTGCTTATACGGGCGATGGATGAGTGATGACCAATGTTAAAAGCGTAGTGTAGTCGAATATCTGGGTCGTCGAATAATGTGTCATGGGCACATTGCATTGAGTGCTTAAATAGTCCCACGCCCTGAAGCATGTATGGAAAGATCAAGTGGCTTCAGATGCAATATATTAAAAATTACATTAAAAGCTAAAATAAAAAGCCAAAATCCCCCTCTCAGGGACTGCACTCGAGACACCAGGACACGAACACTACACGTTAGTTATTTGTCACCAGGACCGAATGGTGAGTGCCGCCTGCGGTGCGAGGCGCAAGGTAGGCTGTCCGGACACGCAAGGTAGGCTGTCCGGACACGCAAGGTAGGCTGTCCGGACATACAAGGTAGGCTGCCCGGACACGTAAGGTAGGCTGCCCGGACACACAAGGTAGGCTACCCGGACACGATAATTCCGCTGCAAATCCGCTTGTTTTAACAAAAATTGTGAATGATTCCTGGGAAGGATAGTGATAAAAGTTGGTAAATCCAACAACGAAAAAGACGATATGGCCCCGAGTGAGAAAATTACAACTTGAAATGCTGTGCTTGAACTTGAAGCGCCGTTTTGTCTCTGAGTGGACATGTTACCGCGAACCGATTTGTTTTAGCAAAGCTCAAGAGCACTTCATGAATAATATTTGGATGGCATAATCGTCACGAACCAAAATTAAAAGACTACATCTAACATTGAGGACAAAATTATCACAGGAAGCGCTATAGCAAATAGGTTACGGTTTCAAAAACGTGACGGTCGGGCCGGACATTCGGACATCCCAGATGAACTATTCCACCGTATGTACGGGTGTACCCTATATACCGTACCCTATACGCTATACACGGAAATAAACGCGCTTGGGCTTTACCCTCGCTTGCAACCAGTATAAGGCGCCTATAGGGACACTAAATGAGCGAGATAAAGTGCTAAGATCCGGATAAAATCGAATCTCGGCGTATATCAGCTATAGCCGTTGGTGCATTGTCTTGAGTGTTTCGACAGCCATGTGTCTTCAAGAATGTATGCAGAGCTAAAGTTATTTCGGATTCGATACATTCACCAAATCGCTTTGCTAAAGCAAACAAAAAGCTCCATCCTCAGAGACTGAACTCCAGACACCGAAACATTAGGCAATGACATTGATGCAAATGTAGAAGACGAAAACGAAGACGGTGGTGTTCATTGTGATCTGCTGCTGCTGAGTTGTTTGGAATGTTTCTTTTTATAATACATTTAATCCGAGTTATTGCTGAGGTGGCTTTATGAACTAGAGTCCTGTGCTAAGCAGAGCTTGTTGCGTGAACCCTGGCTCCACCACCCGATCCATGAATTCCAGTTCAACGGCATAATGTTGACCGAAAGTTTACCGTGCCGTCAATGCACCGACACGGCCGCCCGGAAGCTCGTCCCCGACCTTATCGGGCCAGCTGCCAACTCACCCTTCCAGCCGGGGGCTAAATGCGAGCGCGCGAAGCGACTCGAACCCTGTGTTGCCAGGACAGGGGAGACCAGCGCAGGCCAGCGCTCTAACCAACTGAGCTACCTCTTGATGTGCTAGGCTTGTTATGCTATAAATATGCTACTACCATATTTTCATTGATGATGGTTCTGATCGTAATAGCGCTGACAGTAGTAATGCTTAACAGAGCAACATTAACCTTGATGCTGGTGATAATTACATTCATTCTGATGCGTCCAAGTATCAATAACATACCATTTTTGTTGACTAGTTAACTTATGAACTTCACAGGCACCACAATGTTTTTCAATTCGCCAACTTCTTTGGTTGGATGTGCCTTAAGCAGCACGCGGTTGGCTGTTCTCCGCCGCTGCCAACCAATTGGCGAGCCAGAGAGTGCACCACCACTCTGACGCGTCGCGGTGGGACGCGATAATTCATCGCGCCAGAAATGCCGCAACGAGCAACCGGAGCCGGCGACAAGAGTCGCCGCAGATAACCCCACATAGTCGGGCTTATTCAAGCGGGGCCCTTCCGGCTGGCGGGCGGGCGGGCGCCGTTTGGCACGCGGTCCGAGACGATTGACAGGCCGTCGTGTTGATGACACCGACCACGACACGCCGACGAGTCAATGACACCGAACGTGACACGCCCACGAATCGATGACACCGCGTGAGACGAGTGACACGCCGAGATGCCAATTTTGCCGACGCATGACACCGGCAGAATGACTGAGATGCTTGATCTGCCTCGAAGGTCGACGCGCTGACGAACTTAGATTAATTAATACCATATTTTACATCAACAGGAGTAAACAAGGACAGTGCAAGAACAAATATTGTATTATAGTTGGTTGAAGAGATGAGATGCAATACGGTCACACAAAGCACCCATACATCCTGAACAGCCATATGCTAGGGGAAAAATGTCAGTTGAACGGCAGCATTTTGACGGCAGTATTTGTACGACAGCGGTAACATTTAAGGCGTTTTCCGCCAGTTATCCGGCAGTGACATTTGTTTCATCACTTAGCCCACGTTGTATAGCTGACAATTGACACAAGACACAAGACACAAGCGGTCCAGAACTGGTTATGCAATATTGTATTCTCCAGGAACAGGACAAGCATATCTAAAACCAGCTATTTTATGCTAGAGGTGGCAAATGTAAGAACCGAAACTTGGTCAGAAAGCCCGGTCATTACCGGCGAGCTTGCTTACTGATCTTTGTGACATATACTTACCTTGCATCCGGTATGCCAGTTCATCACATTTGTTCTTTAAACAATATACACTTGATATAAAAACCTGATGATTACAAGCATCATGCAACTTGTGAGACCAATTTAATCATTCCAGTCAGCAATGGTGTCATGCATTGAACAATTTGATGATACATCATGAATTATGTTCAATATTTCTGGCATAATTGCTGAAAACAGCAGATAGTCAATGGCATTGTTTGACAGCTTAAACGTACCCATAACATGTAGCTTTCAAAAGAAGATTTGCAACTGCATTAAAGTAAACAAAATGTGAGTTTTTCACAATATATCGAAGAGTAGAATATGATTGTACCCGGGAAAATATGGCTAATATATGGCGCAAGACTGCCATCGTAACACATTGTTTTAAGATGGCAGCACCCCAGTAGCGCAGTTGGTTAAAGCGCTGGCCTGCTCTGGTCTCCCCTGTCCTGGCGACACAGGGTTCGAGTCGCTTCGCGCGCTCGCGTTTAGCCCCCGGCTGGGAGGGTCAGTTGGCAGTTGGCCCAATAAGGACGGGGATGAGCTACCGGGCGGCCGTGTCGGTGCATTGACGGCACGTTAAACTTTCGGTCAAAATTCTGCCGTTACACTGGAATTCATGGATCGGGTGGTGGGGCCAGGGTTCACGCAACAAGCTCTGCTTAGCAATAGGACCCTGGTTCATAAAGCCACCCCAGCAAGAACTCGGATTCAATTTATGTAAAAATAAAGAAAAAAAGATGATGCACCAATCCCATTGTTCTTTGTGCAGGGTTGTATATGAGAAATGTACATACGTTTCTTTAAAATTCGTTCAGCGACAATGCAGAAAAAATACGCCCTCTCTCAGAATGGAACCACTTTTTTATTAGCAGGTTTCCGTAGTTAATAGCAGAATTGAAAAGGAAAGCACATCTTAAAATACACAGCTTAATACCATCCCGACTACTCAGACTACCGAACTTTGACTCATTCAGTAGTAGCTAATCTGCAAAATGTCGCGCTATGTATCTAATAATCTAATAAATAAATAAATATATATAAAATAATAACACTGCCAGATTAACCTCCAAGCTGTTATATTCTTCACCCCTTGATATCTTGCTGCGCCACTTTTATTGTAGACCTCTTCGATTCTGACATATTGTGTTGGGACTGTGAGCTGTTTAGCTTAACCAATGCATCAATTGTGACCATTTATAATGACCATGCACAACAGTGAACAAAAGAAAGCATCAGGTATTGGTAGAAAGAATAACTGACACTCTAGGTATTGGTAAAAGGACCAACTGACACTCTAGGTATCCATAACAAGAAGTGCATGCCCTTCATTAACAACAAATGATGGCTGAAAAGAAATGTAGCACAGCAGCAGCCACAAGAACGTGACGGTCAGCTAGCGATGTACTGCAATTAAGCATAGTAAATCCTTCGGAAAGCTTTGCTATGGGATGCCGTTGTTTGTGCATGCATTGGAACTATTTCGGAATGATTTGAGGTAATCAATGTGTTGCTGGCTATGATTCTGGCAAGCTACGTTCAACGTTATCGAATTACCATTCTTGTCTTCCAATTTAATGACGTCTTACTGATTGACATCATATATAAATATAAAAGCTTTTGATTGGCGGTCATTACTAGTTTCGCCATTAGTGGCATACTGATGGCAAATCGTGCGAGGATTTCGGGTGGCACAGGATCAGAATGTCCAAGAGTCAGAATATCCAACAACCAAGAAGTGGTCTGTGAAGCGAGGGACGACCCGAACATGATCTTTTCTATCATTGAATACATCGATACAACTTTTTTTTAATATCGATAAGACATGTTCCGAATGGCGGTTTTAGTACATTTACATAACGTACATTTGGCAACAATGTATATATTAAGTCATTCTAACTCGCTTTGGCTAACAGCTAGCACGTTAGGTAAAAATCTGATTTTCGCTTTTGTACTCCCTACCTGCTGCATTAAATAGGCCAAAAGGGAAGGAAGAAGACGAAAACTATCGAACATCGCTGCCTTTTTCAGGCGCCGAAGCCTACAAGGGAGCCTTGAATAGTGCTATGCCTAATTAAATGGAACTAATTATGGTGGTGGTGATTTGCATGTGGTTAATGTTTTTCGAGGCATGGTGCTGTTTCATGGCTGTTTTGCTCTTACTTAAATATTTAATGATTGATTGCTTGAAAGTTTATGCTCGATGTCCAAATCCTCTTAATATCTATGAGTGTAGTAAGAAGACAAAAGTGGCCTAACTACCGGTTCCAGGGCACAGAGCCTGATCATGGAATTTTGGTTGTAGAGGACGTAATGTGAAGTTTCAAGAATGAAGCATATTGTGGCTTGAATTGTGAATATAATAGTTGTGATGAAAATATTGCATGTGGCGAGCAGTGTGTTGTAGATTAGTCAAATATGAATAAATCAGCCCTTGTCCAGAGCTGCAAGTTTGTTTTTTCCTTTGGATTAGGGATGGGTAGTCTAAATCTTGCTGCTTCCTGAGATGCTAAGTAATGGGTATTAACCGATGTATTTTCAGAGTCGTTTTAAACCATCATGATTTTGCTATGAATACCTGCCAATATAAAACGAAGATGTTGGTAAGCGCCGACCAGGCTTTTTCACATCAGACCGGCTGGGCTTGGGGTTCAGTCGGAAATGTTTTGCTATTTGCCACCTCCAGTGCATACCGTATTTCAATGTCTAGGCTGGATGGGCGCCATCACAGGGAACGAGGTAACTTGTTCCGCACACTTCGTGAAGCTTAACGGTGTGCCTGTGACATTGTGAAGAATCGACATCCACACTATCGGGTGCCCTGTCCAAACCCGTGGCGACGGCCACCTGTCTAGGGCAAGATATTATTTTGATGCTCGATGAAGACATCATAAAACAATTGGCATAAGCGTGAGTGTTGGTATAAGATGTAAGTATTACGCGATGCACAATCGAAACAAAGTGCGCCGTTCTTCAACTATCTAAACTGCATCGCTGTACAGTGACTATACTATATAGTAGACTATACTATATACTATACCTCAGCTGACACAGTGACCCTTCTGTTCTGTGAGTGGCCAAACTACGAGTGACAGTTCATCCACCTCAGCAGCCCAGCTGAGGTGGATGAGCCCAGCCCAGCGCCTGTCAATTGACTGCCAATCAAGCGACCCGATAGTCACGTGAAGCGTGTCTTGCCAACGGAGCTCTCTCGGCGACAAGAGAACACAAACGAGAAAACGCCGTGCCAGTTTCTGTTGCCAACACTGGACGTCATCCGTACCTGGCGTTGCCGGGGCTCGGTGCCCGATAATGCGCCAGTGGACGTCTGGCACCGGCGTTGTTCGCCGCGGACGACCAAGCGCATTCCCGACCGCTTATTGTGCCAAATCTAAACGACGTGACAAAATCCTCGTGAATATAATAGGCCGGCGACGCCAAGTTTCCGCGGCCTGCCACAAAAACGTGCGTCTGAGGTGTGGCGGGAGGGCGGGCAGGCCTGTCTCGACCGACACCTCCATGCGGGAGTGTTAAGCTTCTGCACGCCAGCTGGCACCATTACTTCAGACTGGAGGTAACAGGCGCCACCTGCGGCACCACCAGCCGGCACCATTACTTCAGACTGGAGGTAACAGGCGCCACCTGCGGCACCACCAGCCGGCACCATTACTTCAGACTGGAGGTAACAGGCGCCACCTGCGGCACCACCAGCCGGCACCATTACTTCAGACTGGAGGTAACAGGCGCCACCTGCGGCACCACCAGCCGGCACCATTACTTCAGACTGGAGGTAACAGGCGCCACCTGCGGCACCACCAGCCGGCACCATTACTTCAAAAAGAAGAACAAGCGCCACCTGCGGCACCACCAGCCGGCACCATTACTTCAGACTGGAGGTAACAGGCGCCACCTCGCACCACCGCCACCATTACTTCAGACTGGAGTACCCTTCAGACTGGAGGAACAGGCGCCACCTGCGGCACCACCAGCCGGCACCATTACTTCAGACTGGAGGTAACAGGCGCCACCTGCGGCACCACCAGCCGGCACCATTACTTCAGACTGGAGGTAACAGGCGCCACCACCAGCCGGCACCATTACTTCAGACTGAAACACCACTGCGCGCCACCAGCGGCACCACCAGCCGGCACCATTACTTCAGACTGGAGGTAAAGCACCATGCGGCACCACCAGCCGGCACCATTACTTCAGACTGGAGGTAACAGGCGCCACCTGCGGCACCACCAGCCGGCACCATTACTTCAGACTGGAGGTAACAGGCGCCACCTGCGGCACCACCAGCCGGCACCATTACTTCAGACTGGAGGTAACAGGCGCCACCTGCGGCACCACCAGCCGGCACCATTACTTCAGACTGGAGGTAACAGGCGCCACCTGCGGCACCACCAGCCGGCACCATTACTTCAGACTGGAAGAAAAAGCAACAACCCGCGGCACCACCAGCCGGCACCATTACTTCAACTGCAGGCACCACCAGCCGGCACCATTACTTCAGACTGGAGGTAACAGCCGCACCACCAGCCGGCACCATTACTTCAGACTGAAAGAACACCACCACCAGCCGGCACCATTACTTCAGACTGGAGGTAACACGCGCCACCTGCGGCACCACCAGCCGGCACCATTACTTCAGACTGGAGGTAACACGCACCACCTGCGGCACCACCAGCCGGCAACACTACTTCAGACTGGAGGTAACAGGCGCCACCTGCGGCACCACCAGCCGGCACCATTACTTCAGACTGGAGGCAACAGGCGCCACCTGCGGCACCACCAGCCGGCACCATTACTTCAGACTGGAGGTAACAGGCGCCACCTGCGGCACCACCAGCCGGCACCATTACTTCAGACTGGAGGTAACAGGCGCCACCTGCGGCACCACCAGCCGGCACCATTACTTCAGACTGGAGGCAACAGGCGCCACCTGCGGCACCACCAGCCGGCACCATTACTTCAGACTGGAGGTAACACGCACCACCTGCGCTCAGGCTGTGCTGTCTAATCTCGGCCGGCGTGGCACAGCAGGCTGCAGGCAGAGCTCAGCCTGCTGGATGCTGGACGCAGATGGCTAGAGGAAGGGTGACGTTGAGTAGAAGAAGGGCCCAACCATGCTCCTCTAGCCCAGCGGCTAAAGAAACGATATAGCAGACTGGAGCACAGTAAGCTGGATGAAGGGCACAGAAAACTGGGAAAAGGGGCATTAGGATGGAGGAGGGCAAACGGACTTGAGGATGGGCGCAGCGAACTGGGAGAAGGACTTGGCCGGTCGGGGCGATGGCGAGAGAGGACGATGTCAAGCAGGTGATACCAAAGCGCTTCAAATATCACATAGAACCTTAACGTTTCGCTCAGAATGTGTTGGTTCATGAATTAAAGGCACCAGGATAAAGGGGAAAAACATCATAGAAATGCAGCATTCGTCTTGTCCAGGCTTAGCACGCTTTGGTCGAGATAGACTTATTCGGATTTCGTTGATTCGGCACTCATTCGCTGGTGATTCACTCGTTCAGTGCAGAAGTCAATAGTTCAAGGCGAATATGCTCATGCCTCGCCAGTTCAGTATTCGAGGGCTTTGTACCTACGATTAAGGATTCCTGACTCAGAGTATATTATATCAGGATGCACTGACTCGGAAGCCACAGATCATGATGCTTTGGCTCATGATTCATCAGACTAAACCTCGTGCATTTCTTGACTTCATCATTGTGCTGAAGAAGATTCTGTTAAAAATGCGGAGCCGAAGCGTTGGATTGGAGCTATCTGAAGCAGGGCGTACGACAAAGTCATTTTTAAGAACACCCAATTTCCGTATGGCTGTTATTAACAATAACCAAAGCTGAGAACACATTGCTCATTTCCTTTTCTTACTGGCTGCGTTTGTATATCTGATTCCGAACAAGATAGATTAGTCGGTGGTGAGCCTTTTCGACCAGAACACTTCGGCGGAAAGGGCCAGTGGTGAGATATTAGCTGAGTTCGAGATCTGCTCACCATGACGTGTCGGAACCAGTGGTGGTCAAAGGGGCCAGTGGTGGTCAAAGGGGCCAGCGGTGGTCAAAGGGGCCAGCGGTGGTCAAAGGGTGTCAAAGGCCAGCGGTGGTCAAAGGGGCCAGTGGTGGTCAAAGGGGCCAGTGGTGGTCAAAGGGGCCAGTGGTGGTCAAAGGGCAGCGGTGGTCAAAGGGGCCAGTGGTGGTCAAAGGGGCCAGTGGTGGTCAAAGGGGCCAGTGGTGGTCAAAGGGGCCAGCGGTGGTCAAAGGGGCCAGCGGTGGTCAAAGGGGCCAGCGGTGGTCAAAGGGGCCAGTGGTGGTCAAAGGGGCCAGTGGTGGTCAAAGGGGCCAGTGGTGGTCAAAGGGGCCAGCGGTGGTCAAAGGGGCCAGTGGTGGTCAAAGGGGCCAGTGGTGGTCAAAGGGGCCAGCGGTGGTCAAAGGGGCCAGCGGTGGTCAAAAGGGCCAGCGGTGGTCAAAGGGGCCAGCGGTGGTCAAAGGGGCCAGTGGTGGTCAAAGGGGCCAGTGGTGGTCAAAGGGGCCAGTGGTGGTCAAAGGGCCAGTGGTGGTCAAAGGGGCCAGTGGTGGTCAAAGGGGCCAGTGGTGGTCAAAGGGCCAGTGGTGGTCAAAGGGGCCAGTGGTGGTCAAAGGGGCCAGTGGTGGTCAAAGGGGCCAGTGGTGGTCAAAGGGGCCAGTGGTGGTCAAAGGGCCCAGTGGTGGTCAAAGGGGCCAGTGGTGGTCAAAGGGGCCAGTGGTGGTCAAAGGGGCCAGTGGTGGTCAAAGGGGCCAGTGGTGGTCAAAGGGGCCAGTGGTGGTCAAAGGGGCCAGTGGTGGTCAAAGGGGCCAGTGGTGGTCAAAGGGGCCAGTGGTGGTCAAAGGGCCAGCGGTGGTCAAAGGGGCCAAAGGGGCCAGTGGTGGTCAAAGGGGCAGTGGTGGTCAAAAAGACCAGTGGTGGTCAAAGGGGCCAGTGGTGGTCAAAGGGGGCCAGTGGTGGTCAAAGGGGCCAGTGGTGGTCAAAGGGGCCAGTGGTGGTCAAAGGGGCCAGTGGTGGTCAAAGGGGCCAGTGGTGGTCAAAGGGGCCAGTGGTGGTCAAAGGGGCCAGTGGTGGTCAAAGGGGCCAGTGGTGGTCAAAGGGGCCAGTGGTGGTCAAAGGGGCCAGTGGTGGTCAAAGGGAGTGTCAAAGGGGCCAGTGGTGGTCAAAGGGGCCAGTGGTGGTCAAAGGGGCCAGTGGTGGTCAAAGGGCCAGTGGTGGTCAAAGGGGCCAGTGGTGGTCAAAGGGGCCAGTGGTGGTCAAAGGGGCCAGTGGTGGTCAAAGGGGCCAGTGGTGGTCAAAGGGGCCAGTGGTGGTCAAAGGGGCCAGTGGTGGTCAAAGGGGCCAGTGGTGGTCAAAGGGGCCAGTGGTGGTCAAAGGGCCAGTGGTGGTCAAAGGGGCCAGTGGTGGTCAAAGGGGCCAGTGGTGGTCAAAGGGGCCAGTGGTGGTCAAAGGGGCCAGTGGTGGTCAAAGGGGCCAGTGGTGGTCAAAGGGCCAGTGGTGGTCAAAGGGGCCAGCGTGGTCAAAGTGGTGGTCAAAGGGCCAGTGGTGGTCAAAGGGGCCAGCGGTGGTCAAAGGGGCCAGTGGTGGTCAAAGGGCCAGTGGTGGTCAAAGGGCCAGCGGTGGTCAAAGGGGCCAGTGGTGGTCAAAGGGGCCAGTGGTGGTGGTCAAAGGGGCCAGTGGTGGTCAAAGGGGCCAGTGGTGGTCAAAGGGGCCAGTGGTGGTCAAAGGGGCCAGTGGTGGTCAAAGGGGCCAGTGGTGGTCAAAGGGGCCAAAGGGGCCAGTGGTGGTCAAAGGGGCCAGTGGTGGTCAAAGGGGCCAGCGGTGGTCAAAGGGGCCAGTGGTGGTCAAAGGGCCAGCGGTGGTCAAAGGGGCCAGTGGTGGTCAAAGGGGCCAGTGGTGGTCAAAGGGCCAGTGGTGGTCAAAGGGGCCAGTGGTGGTCAAAGGGGCCAGTGGTGGTCAAAGGGGCCAGTGGTGGTCAAAGGGTTCAAAGGGCCAGTGGTGGTCAAAGGGCCAGTGGTGGTCAAAGGGGCCAGTGGTGGTCAAAGGGGCCGGTGGTGGTGGTCAAAGGGGCCAGCGGTGGTCAAAGGGGCCAGCGGTGGTCAAAGGGGCCAGCGGTGGTCAAAGGGGCCAGTGGTGGTCAAAGGGGCCAGTGGTGGTCAAAGGCCAGTGGTGGTCAAAGGGGCAGCCAGTGGTGGTCAAAGGGGCCAGTGGTGGTCAAAGGGGCCAGTGGTGGTCAAAGGGGGTGGTCAAAGGGGCCAGTGGTGGTCAAAGGTGTCAAGTGGTGGTCAAAGGGGCCAGCGGTGGTCAAAGGGCCAGTGGTGGTCAAAGGGCAAAGCAGTGGTGGTCAAAGGGGCCAGTGGTGGTCAAAGGGGCCAGTGGTGGTCAAAGGGGCCAGTGGTGGTCAAAGGGGCCAGTGGTGGTCAAAGGGGCCAGCGGTGGTCAAAGGGCCAGTGGTGGTCAAAGGGGCCAGCGGTGGTCAAAGGGGCCAGTGGTGGTCAAAGCTCACCGGCGGCACACATTTCGGCTGCCGACTGGCGACTGGCGACTGGTGACTGGCGACTGCCGACTGGCGGCTCCATCGGCTTCTTTTCCTAGATACGACAGAGTACAGACAGGTTGGTTTACAATGTCACGACAGCATTTTCCTTCTATTATAATACTACATATCACCATCATACTTTCTTCGTTTTTTTCGGTTGGCATCATTTGTCACTTTTCGACGTTTTTGAATATCAAAGCATGCAGATACATAAGATGCTGTGACCTATGCGAAATTCTTAGGCGGTGTTAAAACTTCTGGTGGAAATGTATCCAATAATAATGAATTACATTGCAAAACGAATCAAAGCGATCATTTGACCAGTTCCCCTTACATGAACTTGCTCGACCCGAAAACAAGGCGGGTTGAAATGGACATCTTTGATGTCCATTTGCTGCAGGTAATCAGCCATGCTTGAGGTCGTATAATGATATAATTCGCCAAACTATGAGAGCCAGCCGAACTTTTCCTTCGACCGAATTGGGACGTCATCGGTGTCTTCCAGGTCATCACAAATTTACGTCATCTCGCTAAAGGTGCCGAACTACCGAGGGCCGTTTGAATCAGCGCAACCGTCTCATTTGCTACCAAGATGGAGGTGGGAAAATATATAATTCCCTCCCATCTCATAGACTTGTGTGAGGAAATATACCACACAGCACTGCCAAGTTAACTCGGGCATTTGTTTTTCTTCCATATCATATATTCTGGGTACTCGCTTGTAGGTACTGACAGTTGGAAGTCCCTGTCTATGTTGGTTGGATCGTTACTGCGGAGAACCTGCAAGGAGACGCCTCTCCTCCATACGCTAGTGGTGAATATTATCCACCAGGAGCTATCCGGCCGCAAAAAAAGGATTTCTAGCGTGCATTCCAACCAAACAGGATTGCTATGTCATCGAGGAATTCTGGCTTGGTCGTCCCCAAACTTAATGAAGGTAGTCATAGTTGCATAGTTCCAAGAGTGGAGTCATGCGAAACCGATTGGGAGGCCATTATCAGCAGATCTTTGCAGCAGATTAGACAGCTTCCAAACATTTGGAAACCAGATCTATGATCAGTGCTACAATCTGGAGAAATCGGGGTGTCTGGTCGACTCAGGAAGAAGAGGGATCCGGCAGAATACGAAATCACTTCTATGTCTATCAGAGCACGATCTCACCCCCCCCCCCCCAAAAAAAAAAACGCTTCCTTGAGAACATTGAGCACGGGCGATGTTTTTTTCCTTCAAATTCGTTGGAAGAGGACAATGCACGTGCTAGTTATGAGAGTAGCGGGCATTGCGAGCCCGAGCTATACGTGTCGATGTTAAATCTGCAAGCCATCTGGTGAGGGAAACATTAACGTAGGTATCCCTTTAAAAGTATATAGAGCAGAACCTGGAGTGTCGGCATGACCAGCAGTAACGACATGTTGTCACCGGTGAATTATAAAGTAGCAGTAACCAGCAAGCTATTTGTTGCAGTGCAAATATTAACTCCGCACCTCCGCGGTGCTAAGAACAAAGAACAAAGAACAAAGAACAAAGAACGAACACCGCCGATTTTGCATCAACCACGAGCTAGCAATCATCTCGAGAAGTGGGAACACGACCCCTGCGCCGAGGAGAGCTCATCCAAGTGCTGTGTCGCAGAAGAGCACAATGCTGCTCGGAATAGTCAACACCCATGTTCCCCTTTCTTTCTGCTTTTAGCGTGATGCGTTAATTCCATTAACCTCGCAATCAACAAGACGGTCGGCTATCACAAACAACAGCTGTGGACGGCTCGACTGCAGAGGTTCTCAAAAACTTGCCACATCCATCCTCATCCGGTCTCCAAACCCATCCGATTGTGATTTTTACCAGCTAATAAATGGCCCTTATGAATGACTGGGTATGATATATGCGCATGCTTAAAACCGGGCCTAGGATAAACAGCAATAAATTTCTCGAGCTTTCTCATCGCGAGACGTGACTGGCGGGAAGGAGAATGACACGATGAAACTTCTCCTGGGCTGAGCGTTACGCCAGATCACGTCTGCTCGCCACTCTGCCCTTGACCTCATGCCCTGCTGCTCTCTCCATGACACGTGCCCCACCTCCTCTCTCGCCACTGTGTGTCCGGGCAACTGACGCCGTCGCTAAGCCCACCAGAGCAAAATCAACAGGCAACGCTCAGCTCGGCCGGAACAGCGGCCGGGGCCACAACGCTGCCGAGCCGCCGAATCTTTAATCATCCTGTTTGGGAGCCTTCGGCGCGCGAATTAAGAGCCGGCTTGCGTCATGACGGCGGCACTGTGTTCGGGTGGCGACAGCTGGCTGACGCGGCCGCGGCCAACCGGCACACCCTGTCAAACGGCTGCCGGCGGGCCCACCGGCGCCGCCGCCAGCGCCGTCGCCAGCGCCGCCGCCAACTAATTAATACCGCCGGCCACCGGGCGCAAAGACGCGGCCGCGCGTGCGCGCCGTACAATGATGGAAATTAATCAGTCTGGCGATGAGCGATCCACGACGGTTGGCACCATGACGCACCGGGCGGGCCGCTCTGAGCACGGCGGCCAATGTGGCGCGCGCCAGTCGTCTGCTAGTTCGACGGGGTCGACGGAGAAGTCCGCCAGTAGCTGCTATGCCGTCATTGTGTCGTCATTGTGCCGCTATTGTGCCGCTATTGTGCCGCTAGTGTACACTTGCACTTCAGCCGGCTTCAACACTAACAAGGGAAGTTTCCTGCCGATCGCGGCGGTAGCTCAGTGAAATGCGTTGTTAAGCGGGAACAACGCGTGCCGTCCCGGAACGAGAGCGATCAGGCACGTGAGCTGACTGCAGCGACGCCGAACGGGGTAGCGCCGCCGTTCATTAGGTGCGTAACACCTCGCTGCAGCTAGAATGTCTTCGATTGCTTTCTACCGCCAAAATGAAGACGTACATGCCAAGACTCGGCGGATGTTGGGATACCGCCGAGAGAACAAACTCAAATGCCGGATGGCAGAATATGATACACATTTCTTAAACACCCAGCATCTCCATTGATTCCGCAGATACTTCCGGTACTAGTACATCATTCCGCAGATACTTCCGGTACTAGTGACATATAGTCACCGGAATTACTTCAAACTGGAATTTTCATCAAGCGAGGTCCCATACACTACTCTGTTGTTTGTGATCAAGACTGGACGGGGTCCTATCACCCTGCTCTGTTGTCTGCGGCCAAGACTGGACGGGGTCCTATCACCCTGCTCTGTTGTCTGTGGCCAAGACTGGACGGGGTCCTATCACCCTGCTCTGTTGTCTGTGGCCAAGACTGGACGGGGTCCTATCACCCTGCTCTGTTGTCTGTGGCCAAGACTGGACGGGGTCCTATCACCCTGCTCTGTTGTCTGTGGCCAAGACTGGACGGGGTCCTATCACCCTGCTCTGTTGTCTGTGGCCAAGACTGAAAGAGTTCTATCCCCCTGCTCTGTTGTCTGGGCCAAGACTGGACGGGGTCCTATCACCCTGCTCTGTTGTCTGTGGCCAAGACTGGACGGGGTCCTATCACCCTGCTCTGTTGTCTGTGGCCAAGACTGGACGGGGTCCTATCACCCTGCTCTGTTGTCTGTGGCCAAGACAGGACGGGGTCCTATCGTCCTGTTCTGTTGTCTGTGATCATGACTGGACGATGTACCAGCATCCTGCGACTCTGCTCTGCTGTTGGATACTTTTCAGGGTTCATAAATGCAAAATATACGCACGTGACAGGCTATGTTGCTACCAATACTTATTAACAGTTTTTGCCGGCATTTCGAGACACTACAAGTGTCCTGCTCCGTCAAGGGTAAAACAAAGCTCGTTTTCATGGCAAGATGTGCAAAATATACTATTTTAAATACGAGATAAAGCTAGCTTCAACAGCACGGAACCTAAGCACATCACATGTGTCCTCAAGATCATGTACTGCTCAGAGCTTATGCGTGCATACACCTGCCCACTTCAAAAGATAAGGACGCTGTGCCCTTGACTCAACTTAGCTATATATATTGAGGGGAGCTGCTCCAGCTCCCACTCAATAACAAATTTTCTGCCTCTACTGAACTAAGTAAGTGAGGCCCATGTGACTTTGGGACTGTTCCTTTACATCAATTTGAATAATTTGGTAAACAAAATTTGAAAATCGAGCGATAACTTTGCCATCTAGTGGCCAAAATTGAAGAAGTGTTCCGTCACTTACCCATGATTCACGGATACAATTCTGAATATTGCGCGACCGAACATGACTTAAGGTGACTTGTGACAAAAATCGAGTAGATTATGATAACATAATGTACATAGCTCCTTCCCTACAAAAATATGACTTTTTGTGGGCAAGTTCGAACATTTTCCAATTGTTGGACATTAACCAAGTTTTCCCCTCACTGTGGTCTTCAGAGGTCACGGATCAAGATCCTCTCTTCAGGTCACGTATAAAAATAGATATGTGTACGTGTGTACTATGTTTCGTCAAAATTCATTGGAGGGATTGGAAGTTTTTTTTTTGGGGGGGGGGGGCGGGGCACTATGGCAGATCCCCCCCCCCACCCATTTTGAGATGACCAAAAAAGCTCAATGCATATAGGGTAAAAAAATTTGCTCTTGTGCAGTTGACTGCAAAAGTATCGCAATCACTCTCAACGTGCCTAAAAAGTCGGCTTCTTCAGTTTTATTGTATATTGTACGAATGTCAACACAACCGCACAGCTCGACACCGTACTCTAGATCGCCCATGAGTCAAGCCACGACCACACGTGATGTCGACAAACGGTTACGAATTCATGCAGTTTTTTTGCACAGACGCACACCACGGTGCAGTGTTCTTGATCACTCAATACAGCACTCAGTGCAGCATGGTTTCAACAAACGGCTACATGTTCGTGTAGCTTTCTTTGGTGTGACAGAAAGCTTTTCTGTGCCATTCCACGACCTGAGCCAAGTCTTCACGCTGCTCCACATCCTGGGTCCGGTCTGTCAGGTCCTGCAGCAGCTTGGTCCCTCGTTCGGCGCCGTCGTTCACCACCGCCAGCTGTCGCACATACTCGGCGACTCTCCTGTAGCCAGCATCGCTGTTCCACTGGTTTGCCGGCTTCAGCAGCCATTCGGCGTTGTCATGGAGTTGGTCGAAGAGCAGCCAGGATTTGCTGCCTAGCAGTGACCTGAGATCACTATTCGGGCCGACTTTCGCCTCTTCTGGCTTGCCAAGCGGTATGACGGTTGATCTCAGAATCTCAGAATGCCATGATCGCAACAATTTCCTGCCGTTCGGCGGTTGCGAGATCTTCATTGAACAAAGCGAACACAACAGCCGCAGAGTCCAAGTACGTAGGGTGACGCTTAATGGACTAGGTGACGGCATCTGCGACGTTCTTGAACTCGACGATGCCCTTGTTGTTGCATGTTGTGGTAGTTGACCAGGTCGTCAGCCGGTGCAGATGTCACCAGCGAAGAACGCAGGAAATGCGGGCCATGGAACAAGGCGATAAATGTTGCCATGGTTTTCACCTTCTGTTTGGTCTTTTGGTCCATCTCGATCTGTTCTGACAACATTGCCATCTTCAGGAGGTGCAAAGCCTCTGACATGAATCTCGTCTCGTGCATTGCATCTGGTTTGCGAAGCTTGATCCCACCAGGTACGTCAGGGACCTTTTGGGCATCCCAGTGCAGTACTCTATGGCGCTCAGTGACCATATTAAATCGTCATGGGTCCTCTCCAGCTGTTAGGCTGGCATGGACATAGGCACAGGCATGGGAATTCCGACTCTCGGGCAGGCCCTCTCTTGTCTTCATGGCTCTTGCCAACCCTCAGGGTGGACGTCTCCAAGTCTCAAGGGCTATTTCAACACAAGCCCTCCGTTGCTCGGGGGCTTCTATCGGCCTGATGCGCTCGTGGAATGGCACAGGACAACTTTCGGTCACAACAAAGAAAGCTACGTGAACTTGCAACCATGGTTTGTGGAAACCATACTGCACTGAGTGCTGTATTGATTGATCGAGAACGTCGCGCCGTTTTGTGTGTCTGTGCAAAAAAGCTACATACATTTTTATCCGTTTGTCGACACAATATGCTGTAGTATCCTGACTTCTGGGCGACCAAGAGCACCGTGCCAAGCTGTGCTGTTGTGTATATTCGTGCAATATACAATAAGACTGAAGGAGTCGACTCTTTATGACAATTTAAGAGGGCTTGCGATGTTTTGCAGTTAACTGTACAGGAGCAAATTGTTTGTGTACTGGGCTTTTTTGGTCAACTCAGTACTGGGAGGTCTGCTGCAGTCCCCCACCCCCTATGCAACTTGCAAACCTTCTAATGGATTTTGACGAAACATGGCACGCACATGCACATATGTGTTCCTTACGTGACCTGAAAAGAGGACCTTGATCCATGACCTCTGAAGACCAGTGTGGGAAGCTTCGATAAATGTCCAACAAAGATAAATTGTTTTAACTTCCCCTCAGAAAGTCAAATTTTGAGTCTGGAAGGGGGCCATATATTTCATATGTTTCATTCCATATTCCATATGTTCTGCTACCACCTACCCGATTTTGGTCACAAGTCACTTTAGGTCATGTGACGTCACGCAATATTCGGAATTTTCTGCGTAAATCTTGCGTAAGTGCCCGAACACTGTTTCAATTGTTGGCCACTAGATGGCAAAGTTATCGTTAGATTTTCACATTTTTTAAACAAAGTTATTCCAAGTTGATGTAAAGAAACAGCCCAAAAGTGACATGGCCCTCACTCACTTAATTTAGGAAAGGATGTATATTTTCTGATAAAGGGTGGGGGCTGGAGCAGCTCCCCCTCCCTGCGCGGGTATGGGTAGATAAGATTAGGGTTAGATATATCAGACGATAGAGCAGACGATGAGCAGTGCGACAGTTTTTGTTTCATCACTCTAGCTCAACCAGAAACAGAAAAACGACGCGCTGACAGCACGTACTACTCCCGGGTCAATGGCAAACCAGCGTACTAGAAAGAACTTCGAGGCGATAACTTCATCTGTTGCTCGGAGATTGACATTACCGAACGAAATTCACAAAAATGGAACACCTTGCGTAAATTTCAACTTAGAACGGGAATAGCCTGGGGCGAACGTGCTCGGAAAACTGTTTTGAAAAGTGGGACACGCTAATGTACAAGGAAGGAAGAGTCAGATATTCTGGTTGGTAAAATGTATCTTCTCGCTTTGACGGTCGTTGCCATCCTGGCCCGCTTCCGCCAAAAAACCTTTGACCCTACCTGAAATCTCACCTATCGGCAGATACCTACTTCGATCTGCTCCTGATGCCATGGCATGCCGGTCAACAATTGTTTGAGCCGCTCCTGTCGAGATGCTGAGCCGGCCAACACTTACCTTGGGCTGCTCCTCGTGTAATGTGGTGCCGGCCAACACTTGCCTTGAGCTGCTCCTGGTGTAATATGGTGCCGGCCAACACCTGCCATTGGCTGCTCCTGATGAAATGTGGTGCCGCCTTACACCTACCTTGGGCTGCTCTCGATAAAATGTGGTACCGGCCAAAACCTACCTCGAGGTGTTCCTGGTGTAATGTGGTGCCGAGCAACACCTACCTTCAGCTACTCCTGGTGCAATGTGTTGCCGGCCAACACCTACCTTCAGCTACTCCTGGTGCAATGTGTTGCCGGCCAACACCTACCTCGGGCTGCTCCTGGTGCAATGTGTTGCCGGCCAACACCTACCTTCAGCTGCTCCTGGTGCTGTCGGAACTGTTCCTGCTGTTGCCGCAGCTGAATGCTGTGCTGCACTAGTCGCAGCTGTTCAATCATCTCCTGGATCTTCTGCGGGTTCATTTGATGCTTGTCCAGGAGCATTGGCAGCAGATCCGGGTGTGACCGGGCCAGGTCAGAGAATGGCCCATCACTGCCAACAGCGTGATGCGTCAGGTCACGGAGCATGCCTTGTCAACTCAGGATCAATACATCGCATGTGATGTGTTTTTGCTCAGTGATTCATGACATGACTTTGATGAATCCGCTTCATGCTAAAGCAGAGGATGCGCCTGCGGAACAAGAGGAAAACAACATTTGCATTGAGTTTCAAACCGAGTTGCAGTTTTCAAGACAAACTGCAAACTACTAAGACATCAAAAGAAATAGCTTGCTTAATCCTCGCCCGTATACAACACTTTGCCACCATAGCCGGTTGAGTGGGGGAGAGAGGGGGGGGAGGAGTCGAAGCGATTCCCTGGCATTTCCAAGCAAAAGAAGATAGAGACAAAATAAAGACGGACGTATTAAGTGGGACGAGATCTCGCTAGTGACACCAGATGTATCTCCTTGGTAATGATAGGTGACCCTCCAGGTCAGGTCAAATTTTATATTTTCGCGGCAATAGGCTGTTCACAATGTGTTGGCTAACGTTTCTTAAACGGCAACAGACAGACAACTTTAGTTATTATCAGGGTGTTCGCCGGTTTTGTACGGATGCGAGAACATATATCAAGCTCTATTTAAAGCATATGTAATGGGTCAGGTCAGGCCAAGAGCCGACCGGCATTTAAAAAACTTGACAGTGTGCAAAATGGACGGCGAAATCGGATTCAGGATATAAAATAATCTTCGTCATATTGTCAAGGGAAAAAGGCCATACAAAGTCAACATAGGTCCATGACATTTAATGACATTGAATTTGTACAGAGACAATACCCGGATATCAATCTAGTCACCTATTTGCCTAAACCGCACAAAATGCGTCCCTTTAGTTTCATGTGAAGATGCAATAAACTGTGACTTCGTTTACAACAAATTGTCGGAGTTGTTCCCCTGTATGATATCATAGCTGGGTGACCTGACATGACCTGGCAAAAAAAATGCGAAAGCTCCGAAAAAGACACAACAGAGGACTCTGAAATTTGCATGTGTTCCTTTCAGAGGTTTAAAGCTATGCACGAAAAAAACATTGGCGGGGGTGTATCCACCACCCCTCCACTGGCGAGGGTACATACGGGTGTTCAAGTAAAAATCTTCAGTTTGCGAAGGCGAAAGGAATATTGGTTCAAATTCCGAAGGTGAGACTGATGTCCAGATAAACCCATTACAAAAATGAAGCCCTGGCAGTGACATTGCGCACGAACCTTCCACATGCGTATATATCGATGCTTTATAAGGATAGCCGAGAGGAAGTTTTGACAATTTACATTCACCAAGAAGTAAGTTCTAAACCGAGATAAGGGATGGTTTCATTGCATAATAATTGTAACGCCATCAAATTCATACAATACGCAAAGATGCACATGCCTAATTATTTTTTTCCGGGGGGGCAGACAGACTGACATACATGAAGGGCGTTCTGATAATATCCGAGAGGCGACTGTTACTGTCGTACGTGTAACTTTCCAGCGTTTCCATTGAGATCAGGTGGGTGTTTGAAAAAAAGAGCTTGCCGCTTATATGCAATGGAACATTGATACATCGGGAAACAATAGTTTCCTGCTTGAAGTTACATAAACGAAGAGGCTCAAATAGGGAGTCAGAAGGGATGATGACACTCCAAACTCACCTTCCTCACAACAGCTGCAATGCACGCTTGGGTAGCCGATTGCATAGCTAAAGACAAGGAGGTTCAATAATATATTTTGCGCCACCACAGGTAAGAACAGACAAGTGGTTCAATTATTTTGGTTTTAGGTCACGCCCATCCCTGGCTGTTAATATTAGAACGCATCCCCGTGTCTGCGGTTGATATCATGACGACTATGTTGACCTATTTTGCGGGCATGTTAACCGATCAGTATGCGCTTTCTAATTCAATCCCAGTTAACTGGAATGTTGTTGGATGCTTCAGATCCTCATAAAAGCGGCTTGAGACCATTTATGCCGAGTAGATATTGACAGCCACATACATCACCAGAAATATGATCCAAAATGCTGTGGAGTGCATTAAAGACACTTGATATCCCTCTGATGAGTAGTAGCTCCGCAGGCAGTAAGAGCTGGCTGCCTACCTTGATGTCGGTGCGCTCGATTCATCCAGGATGCGTGAGGACAGCTTGCGCAGTACGCTCTCCATGTTGCGCTTCTGTACGTGTCGGTCAGAGTCGAAGGCGCGGCCCGTCTGGCAGATGGACGGCGGAGAGTCGGGCGACTCTCTGCCGTCGCTGTTCACCTCGCCGTTCACCTTTTGACCGCTGTCGGCGTCTGACAGCTTCGACGGCGGCGACTTCCGTTTTGCGGACATGCCTCTGGAAGGGGAGAGGACGACCGGTAAGCTTATCTGATGGGTATTACGGAGTGGCGGGGTGCTGGGAGCGCAGCCGCCAGCCAGGAGCTGCTGCCAGCGCCCGGTGCTCGACCACATCCGGACGCCGAGTGCTCGCGCTCGCTCACCACGCAGAACGTGATACCGTTCGCCGGCCGAATTTCCAACAAAAACAGGAAGACAAACATATTTCACACACGTGCGCGCAACCGGCACACATGATGAATTGTGACCTTCGGTGGAATAAAAAGCGACCCCCCAAGACGGTTCCAGCACGTGCATCCATTTGCAATGGGCTGTATCCAGCTAAAACTCCAGGGAATGCGCAGAAACTGCTGGCCACATGAACATTTGTCACGGGCACACGATCGGCATGGAATGCTGTGGTATGCGTAGTTCGACATGCTATCTGAATAACTGAGCTGCGTGAAGAGGGGAGATGAGGCGTGCACATAAATTTGTGTATTCATATGTATATATGGAGATGTAAAGGGGAGTCATGTTTCGATTTTCATACCACGTTGTTGGAGACATAATGCTTCTTTCATTGGACCTGCCAATAGTATTGTACCCTCGACGTTGTGCACATCGCAAATCTGCGTCTCTGTGGGATACAATGGGCATAGTGCAGGGAGCAAACGAAATGGAATCCTAATTGAGTCCGTAATCGATTAGAGCATCCAAATCGAACCCAGAAAATTGGTTAGTACCTGGATTGCAGTCCCTTTGGCCTGCTTTGGTCATTTTGCGAGCATGCGATGAAGGAGATGGAGAAAGTAGTGTAAATATACATGCAATATAACACACATATAGAAACATGTGGTGTGGAGAGGAACAGGCTGGGTGCATGAGCTGAAGCCCTGCAAGTTATGACGACTCCAAAAAATGCCCAAGAATGTAAGCATAAAGCTGGATTTTTCTCCCGGGTGCAATTCGAAATCCCCTGAATTAGTGACTGAACAGAAGTTGTCATGCATAAAAAACAATGAAGTATCCCATGATTAAAGACTTACTCAGTAGTTTCAATTGGTACCATGCACATGGAGATGTCCAATATTCTGGTCGACCGGCTCGCCCTCTCCCTCTCATTATCTATCTATCTATCTATCTATCTATCTATCTATCTATCTATCTATCTATCTATCTATCTATCTATATATATATATATATATATATGCATCCATCTATCCATCTATATATCTATTTATCAATATATCTATATATCTATACATCTATATATCTATATATCTATATATCTATATATCTATATATCTATATATCTATATATCTACATACCTACATATCTATATATCTATATATCTATATATCTATATATCTATATATCGATATATCGATATATCTATATATCTATATATCTACATATCTATATATCTATATATCCATATATCCATATATCCATATATCTATCTATCTGTCTGTCTGTCTGTCTGTCTGTCTGTCTGTCTGTCTGTCTGTCTGTCTGTCTGTCTGTCTGTCTGTCTGTCTGTCTGTCTGTCTGTCTGTCTGTCTGTCTGTCTGTCTGTCTGTCTGTCTGTCTGTCTGTCTGTCTGTCTGTCTGTCTGTCTGTCTGTCTGTCTGTCTATCTATCTATATATATATCTATCTATCTATCTTTCTATCTATCTATCTATCTATATATATATATATATATATATATATATATATATATATATATATATATATATATATATATCTATCTATCTATCTATATATATATATATATATATCTATCTATCTATCTATCTATCTATCTATCTATCTATCTATCTATCTATCTATCTATCTATCTATATATATATATATATATATATATATATATATATATATAAATCTGTCTCTGTCTCTATCTCTATCTCTACCTCTACCTCTATCTTTATCTATATCTCTATCTCTATCTCTATCTCTATCTCTATCTCTATCTCTATCTCTATCTCTGTCTCTGTCTCCATCTCTATCCCTCTCTCTCTCTCTCTCTCTCTCTCTCTCTCTCTCTCTCTCTCTCTCTCTCTCTCTCTCTCATTTTCTCTCTCTCCCTCTCTCTCTCTCTCTCTCTCTCTCTCTCTCTCTCTCTCTCTCTCTCTCTCTCTCTCTCTCTCTCTCTTTCTCTCTCTCTCTCCCTCTCTGAATATCACGAATCCTCTCCAAGACCGCAAAATATATCGCAGTAACCACACATAGTGGAGGAATTCCATCATAGAGCTAGACCAGATCGGTATGTCCGAATCATACACCAATGATGCGCCATATGGCACAATCCCTGCGCCACCAGTATATGGCATAACAGCAAGCTTACACCACTGCCATGCGATGTAACATCTCTTCCCCACCATCGTGCGATGTGGCACCATGTCTGCACCACTGGTCTGCGATGTGGCACCATCTCTACACTACTGGCTTGCGATGTAGCACCAACTCTTTCCCGCCATCGTGCGCTATGACACGACTTCTGCACCACTGGTCTGCGATGTGACGCCACCTCTGCCCCGCCATCGTGCGATGTGGCACCACCTCTGCACCGGTTGTGGCCTATTCTACCGCCACTGTTTTAGCACACGTCGCCAACGAAGCTACCCATCTCTCATAAAACGTCAAAACGATGCCCGTTCGTGCCCGGATACGTGTATTTAAACAGTGGCAAAAAGCGGCCGGTCTGACAGGACGGCCGACCCCCCCCCGCTGCTGCCGCCACGGCCGCATATTTATTTGCCCATTTTGTTGGTATATTGTAGTTGGGAGCTGTATATTTTCATGGCAGTCAAATCACAGGCGACAAACAATGCGAGTCTGGTGGGGCACGAGTCTGGTGAGGAAACGAACTAAAATTACACAGCGGCGGCGGCGGCGGCGGCGGCGGCGGCCGCCGATCCCCGGAAACGGCATGGGGTCGGCCGGCGGCACCTACCCCCGCAGCTGTTCTGCTTTTGTTTCGCCTGCCCGCAGAGCGCGTAAGCAAACAGAATCAAATGGACTCATTGATAATGGAGCAATTAATTTGCGCCCGACTATTCGTCGACAGTGGCATGGTCTGTTTGCGACGGTGCGGCGTGAGTCGGCGGTGATATGTGTCAGAGAGGTGCGACAAACACTCGGAGAGACGCACACATCCTGGCGTCGCTCTGCCAAGCTGGCGCGGCTGCGACGCGCCGACAGCGCTGCCATTTGTGCGGAAGGTGACTTGTGAGCATGGGAAGCCCATCGGATTTTGGCCGCACCGGCATCGGCTGTTGCACAAATTAATACAAGAAGGACATGATTTTACTTCTCATCAGGTTAGTTGTGGGATGCGAGTTCTTCCAAAATGCTCTCATTAATCAACAGTGATCAGGTATTACTCAGAGGTGATTTTCAATAGCCTGTACAATTATCGAGAAAAGAACCTTCCATGATGAGATAGAGCCAGGTGCTAATATAGGGAACATAATGTAGGTCTGAACTTAAATTCCAAGTAGAGTAAGAGAGCACGCATCTCACCCCCTCCCTCATACACACGCGGTGACAGACCATGTTCCAGCACACCGCTAACTAGGCTCCTAGTCTCTTTCCGTCCGACCGTGTGATTTTAACGATCAACGTCTATCAAACACACCCCTGCCACAAGAAGGGTTCCATAAGCTCTTAATTCCCCGGGGCCGGAAGCTGCCGCTGCTGCCAGCTTGACTGTTGTCATATACAAGATGATATATTCGAAACAATGTGTGCTAAAAACGTCGGCAAAAAGACAGTTGCAGGCGCGCTCCGCCCGCCCGGGTGACAAATCTGATTTACTGACACGCTGGAAGCGGCGCGAAAAATTAGCGGAATGGTCCGACACATGTTTCATTAAAATGCGCCGGCTCGACCGACGGCTGACAGTTGCGGCTCTGGGGGTCCAGGGGTCCAGGGGTCGCGGGGTCGAGGGGTTGAGGGGATCGCACTGCCCCGGCACAAATCACGTCCGGCGCAAAGCCGACACATGTGGCGCACTGGGCGGCCGCCGCGCTGCACACCGCCACCGCGCACACTGTTGTCTTTACGGGCCGAGATGAGCTCAAGGGCGGAAGCACGCGGTGTGGCTCCGCTGGCCTTGCCGCTGCGCTGCCAGGCCACAAAATCCGTCATGGGGCAGCACCGGTGGATGGTTGTGGCGAGGGACGGAGCCACGGCCGTGCCGGTGCGCTACCGGGCCGTCATGGGGCAGCACCGGTGGATGGTTGTGGCGAGGGACGGAGCCACGGCCGTGCCGGTGCGCTACCGGGCCGTCATGGGGCAGCACCGGTGGATGGTTGTGGCGAGGGACGGAGCCACGGCCGTACCGGTGCGCTACCGGGCCGTCATGGGGCAGCACCGGTGGAGGGTTGTGGCGAGGGACGGAGGTTACGACCAGACCATGGTTGTGTTCGAGACCAGTATTTGGCGGTCGGAGTTGAGGACAATGTCGGCTTAGGATCCGGATCATAGTGGGTCTAGGGACTTGGCCGGGTTCGGACTGAGTCCGGAGCATGGGTCAGGATCAGGGTTGGAATCGGGGTTTGGGACGGTGGCATCAAAGAACACTGCGTAAGAAGGTAAGGCAAATGACATTTGCCAGAAGCAATGCTATCAGCAATCAGGGACGAACGTATTTGGAACCAGGGATGGTGGTAAGGTGAGCTAATATCAGGGACGAACGTATTTGGAGCCAGGGATGGTGATGACGGTGGTGAGCTAATATCAGGGATGGTGGTCACGGTGGTGAACTAATATCAGGGATGGTGGTCACGGTGGTGAGCTAACATCAGGGATGGTGGTCACGGTGGTGAGCTAATATCAGGAGCCAAGCGCGGTTGCATCAGAGACCGGAAATGGTGGCACCAAGGACGTGGGACGGTAGTATCAGGGACAAAGGCTCTCATCCCTGGTGCCACTTGACACTAGGGGTCAGAGTTGTGGTGTCAGAGGCCTGGGATCAGTGGTAGGCGAGTGGTATCAGAGGTCTGGGATCAGTGGTACGGGCAGTGGTATCAGAGGCCTGGGATCAGTGGTAGGGCAATGGTATCAGAGGCCTGGGATCAGTGGTAGGCGCAGTGGTATCAGAGGCCTGGGATCAGTGGTAGGGCAATGGTATCAGAGGCCTGGGATCAGTGGTAGGCGCAGTGGTATCAGAGGCCTGGGATCAGTGGTAGGCGCAGTGGTATCAGAGGCCTGGGATCAGTGGTAGGCGCAGTGGTGTCAGATGCCGGAGCTGGCACCTGCGGCGGTCATTCCCTACCGGACGTGGGCGACAGGTGCGATAACCAGATGCAGAGACCGGTTGTGGCGAGCACGTGTCGAATGACCGATAGCGCCGCTCCAGATGTGGCCGGCGCGTCGTCGACCGTGCGCTGCCTTGGGCACGTCGTCCACTTCCGGCAGCACCGGTGGAAGGTTGTGGCGAGGGACGGAGCCACGGCCGTACCGGTGCGCTACCGGGCCGTCATGGGGCAGCACCGGTGGAGGGTTGTGGCGAGGGACGGAGCCACGGCCGTACCGGTGCGCTACCGGGCCGTCATGGGGCAGCACCGGTGGAGGGTTGTGGTGGGGACGGAGTTACGACCAGACCATGGTTGTGTTCGAGACCAGTATTTGGCGGTCGGAGTTGAGGACAATGTCGGCTTAGGATCCGGATCATAGTGGGTCTAGGGACTGGAACGTATTTGGAAACAGGGATGGTGGTAAGGTGAGCTAATATCAGGGACGAACGTATTTGGAGCCAGGGATGGTGATGACGGTGGTGAGCTAATATCAGGGATGGTGGTCACGGTGGTGAACTAATATCAGGGATGGTGGTCACGGTGGTGAGCTAACATCAGGGATGGTGGTCACGGTGGTGAGCTAATATCAGGAGCCAAGCGCGGTTGCATCAGAGACCGGAAATGGTGGCACCAAGGACGTGGGACGGTAGTATCAGGGACAAAGGCTCTCATCCCTGGTGCCACTTGACACTAGGGGTCAGAGTTGTGGTGTCAGAGGCCTGGGATCAGTGGTAGGCGCAGTGGTATCAGAGGTCTGGGATCAGTGGTACGGGCAGTGGTATCAGAGGCCTGGGATCAGTGGTAGGGGCAATGGTATCAGAGGCCTGGGATCAGTGGTAGGCGCAGTGGTATCAGAGGCCTGGGATCAGTGGTAGGCGCAGTGGTATCAGAGGCCTGGGATCAGTGGTAGGCGCAGTGGTATCAGAGGCCTGGGATCAGTGGTAGGCGCAGTGGTGTCAGATGCCGGAGCTGGCACCTGCGGCGGTCATTCCCCACCTGACGTGAGGGCGACAGGTGCGATAATCAGATGCAGAGACCGATCAGCTTGGCGAGCACGTGTCGAACGACTGATAGCGCCGCTCCAGATGTGGCCGGCGCGTCGTCGACCTGCGCTGCATTGTGCACCGTCCACTTCCGGCTGACTTCTGGGTGAGTTACAGTTGCACGGTGCCGTGTTGGCCGGCGGACATGTGGTGCCGTGTTGGCCGGCGGACATGTGGTGCCGTGTTGGCCGGCGGACATGTGTTGCCGTGTTGGCCGGCGGACATGTGTTGCCGTGTTGGCCGGCGGACATGTGTGCCGTTGGCCGGCACATGTCCGTGTTGGCCGGCGGACATGTGGTGCCGTGTTGGCCGGCGGACATGTCCGTGTTGGCCGGCGGACATGTGTTGCCGTGTTGGCCGGCGGACATGTGTTGCCGTGTTGGCCGGCGGACATGTGTTGCCGTGTTGGCCGGCGGACATGTGGTGCCGTGTTGGCCGGCGGACATGTGCGTTTGCCGTGTTGGCCGGCGGACATGTGGTGCCGTGTTGGCCGGCGGACATGTGGTGCCGTGTTGGCCGGCGGACATGTGTTGCCGTGTTGGCCGGCGGACATGTGTTGCCGTGTTGGCCGGCGGACATGTGTTGCCGTGTTGGCCGGCGGACATGTGTTGCCGTGTTGGCCGGCGGACATGTGTTGCCGTGTTGGCCGGCGGACATGTGTTGCCGTGTTGGCCGGCGGACATGTGTTGCCGTGTTGGCCGGCGGACATGTGTTGCCGTGTTGGCCGGCGGACATGTGTTGCCGTGTTGGCCGGCGGACATGTGTGCCGTGTTGGCCGGCGGACATGTGGTGCCGTGTTGGCCGGCGGACATGTGTTCCGTGGTGTTGGCCGGCGGACATGTGTTGCCGTGTTGGCCGGCGGACATGTGGTGCCGTGTTGGCCGGCGGACATGTGGTGCCGTGTTGGCCGGCGGACATGTGGTGCCGTGTTGGCCGGCGGACATGTGGTGCCGTGTTGGCCGGCGGACATGTGGTGCCGTGTTGGCCGGCGGACATGTGTTGCCGTGTTGGCCGGCGGACATGTGTTGCCGTGTTGGCCGGCGGACATGTGTTGCCGTGTTGGCCGGCGGACATGTGGTGCCGTGTTGGCCGGCGGACATGTGGTGCCGTGTTGGCCGGCGGACATGTGGTGCCGTGTTGGCCGGCGGACATGTGGTGCCGTGTTGGCCGGCGGACATGTGTTGCCGTGTTGGCCGGCGGACATGTGGTGCCGTGTTGGCCGGCGGACATGTGGTGCCGTGTTGGCCGGCGGACATGTGGTGCCGTGTTGGCCGGCGGACATGTGTTGCCGTGTTGGCCGGCGGACATGTGGTGCCGTGTTGGCCGGCGGACATGTGGTGCCGTGTTGGCCGGCGGACATGTGGTGCCGTGTTGGCCGGCGGCACCACGCGGCTGTGGCCGCGGCTGAGCTCAGCCACGGCACCATCGGCTGAGAGCTGGCACCAGTGCGAACTGGCAGGCCGTCATAGCGCACCCTGTACTTTTGATGTGCCAGTGGTTTGGTACAACACCTGCCGACAGCGCCGACCAGCGCAGTGGCAGGTACATCCCATTCAGTCGACCGACCTGTGTTGCCACGCCGTGATGGCCCCGCCGAATGATCACATCCGCTGAGAGACGAGTGAATCATCGCCACTGAGGTCGGCGGCCTTCCCTTGACAGTCGGCCAGACCAGTCGGCCACAGGAGAGTGTCAGGCTGTCGGATAGTTTTCAGAAACGACAACGCTGGACAAATTCCGTCCAAAACCAAAGGTGTGCGCACCATCGTCGATTTGGGCCTCGCGTGCACTTTCCATCCTGACTCAAGAAGAGGGACCGTCGGTTTTTTAACGTCGCCTCTTTCTCGAGCCGGATGGTCGTAAGGCAGTAAACATTTCACGGAAGTCTCGAACCCACAGCCATTCGGGTCCATGCCCTTTACGTTGTCGGCAAAAACATTTCGTGATGTAGAAGATGGGAGACGCTTTAATAAAGCCGGGTGAACAATGGCGTGGCGATATGCTGTGCGAAGTTGTTCCCACTGTTCATGTAGATCGATTAAATAGGCTATTTAAGCCCATCGGAATGCGTAGTGGTTTCCTGCAACGTCAATTATATTGCATGCTTGAGTAGGTCTATGCATCCTTATTTTACATTATTGGATTAATCGTATTTGATTGAGAACTAATAAACCTGATCATTAAGTTTAAAATGTTTGTTTTCTTTGAAGGGCTTAAATACATGCATAGTGTTGCAGTGCTAAAAGTAGCGATGGAATAAACAGAAAAGTGCAAACAAAAACGATGTTACATAACAATACAATAACTAAGCATCGATATCATCGTTTCACCTCAATATGATGAAAAGGAAATGCTAGAACAATAGCACCAATGGGCAAAGCTTGAGATAACTTAGAGTTAACTCATGTAGGCAGGAATGCCTTCTAAGCTATCACATATTAGCCCCAAATCGGCTGAAGCTTCGCCGTGGGAAACATGTGTAAAAATCGCACCGCCCTCCGGCGTAGGTTATTCTCACCAGATTAGCTGGTAGGGTAGCCTTAGCATGGCCTGCGAATACCCAACATATGCACGATCTTAATGGGGCCCATTTACCCAATACCCAACATATGTACGAACTTGATGGGACCCATTTACCCAATACCCAACATATGTACGAGCTTGATGGGGCTCATTTACCCAATACCCCACAAATGTACGGGCTTGATGGTGCCCATTTACCACAAAGCTCGGGATGCATTGGTAAAGTTAAAATGTGGGTGGTTGTTGGAAACCCCACACTTGTCTGCCAACTACGGGATCGACAGCCACAAACAAGCCATGCGCAGTGATGGCGACCCACAAAGGTGTCCGTGAAATAATAGAGTCCGTCATGGGATATTTCAACGACTGCACACCAAATAATAAATGTTGCCGGCAGAGCAGGTTCAGGCAGGCGCGCCGGCATAAATAGGTGCACGTCGGCGGCAGAGCTGACGCGCGTCCTTTAGTCAGGAGACACCAGTCAGCAGTAAGGTGCTGTGAACATTCCCTACACTAATGGCGCTATAAGTTTGGGGCCATCTGCCGCGCCGCTCACAAGCTCGCCGGCCGCCCAGTGATTTCGCGTACCATAAACTGTTTCACAGGGACGAAGGCCACCGCGGTGACAATTGCCGCCGGCTGGCGTTCTCACCGGATCATAAAGCAGACGTGGCCCGAAGCGCCGTGGCCATGACGTACGTGTGGGACAATAGAGTTGGGTGGGCCGGTAGGGTGCCATGCTGCTGGCCGGCTGGTCGCCGGCCGCCGTCCGTCCAGAGGCCGACAAGCCCGGCAGTCATATTGCCCACTGGTCAAATAGTTCAGTCGTCGTGCTCATCTTGCAGAGCAGTGCGCTTGTCGACTGTCCACCTAAATGTGGAGGGCAGAGGCGCAGCCAAGGGGGGGGGGGGCGTCCCCTGAACACCAAAAAATACACGAAATCAAACGAGAACATTATATATTTTCACAACTCAAAACGCAAAATTTTCAGGGCTTCGAGCGCCGGAAGCTTTCTCTGTTCATCACATTTTTTTTCGTCGGGGCACCCTTAGGAAAATGCTAGCTGCGCCACTGGTGGAGGGCACAATGTGCCCCGCAGTAATGGACAATGCTGACCGATCCACACGCAGCCTTGTGTGACAATGTTCCTTTTTTGGTATAATCAGTTGTAAAATAATGGCCATTAAAGATCATCGGCTTCAAAAGTTAGGAGCATCAGGATGATTTTCAAGCACTATTATCCATGCCAAAATGTTTCTTGATTTCCAATCTGTCTGTCGACTGGCGCAGACTATCCTAAAGCCGGCCATTTTGAGAAGCCACGGTGGTCACGTGCCCCTCGCCAGATGTGCCGACGAATCGCGGTGTGTCGCAGCCGCCACAGCCAGACTGCAGCCGAGTCGATCGTCAGTGAGCGACCTCAACTTGGTCGGCCGACAACAGATCGTCAGTGAGCGACCTCAACTTGGTCGGCCGACAACAGATCGTCAGTGAGCGACCTCAACTTGGTCGGCCGACAACAGATCGTCAGTGAGCGACCTCAACTTGGTCGGCCGACAACAGATCGTCAGTGAGCGACCTCAACTTGGTCGGCCGACAACAGATCGTCAGTGAGCGACCTCAACTTGGTCGGCCGACAACAGATCGTCAGTGAGCGACCTCAACTTCGTCGGCCGACAACAGGGCCGTGTCTGAGGACCAGTTGAGTTGAGATTAAACGCCGAGAGCATCCCGAACCGTGTAAATGTGCCATTGTCAGCGGTGAGTAAACAAACCGACCGGTCACGCAAAACAGAGGAATATTCATAAACAGACCGCAGCACGCCGCTATACAACTGACCTTCACATGAGCCGCAGAATCAAAGGAGTGGTATTTGTTTGGATTTCTGCCAGCTGGGGCCTCTCATAGCCTGTTAATTATACATTATCTTATCTGCAGTATTGCAGAGCCAATAACATGCAATGAGAACACTATGTCACCATGAGGCTTTCCAGACATTGTCTACGCCTACTAGCAACAACGGCTCAGTAATGAACGCGGTGGACGAGGCTCGGCCGGCTGACGGCTGGCGTGACCCACAAACCAAACAATATAATCTGCGCGGCACGATCGTGTTTCGGCGGCGGCCCGCTGCAAATAAACTGGCCAGATACCGTACCGTCGTCAGTCTGCACATCAACTGGCCAGATACCGTACCGTCGTCAGTCTGCACATCAACTAGCCAGATACCGTACCGTCGTCAGTGTGCCGTGCGGCGGAAGGGGGCAGGGTGACCGCCAAACGGGCCCGAAAACGATGCTGTATAGACTCCAGCTCCCGGGGGCACGGGGTAGAGGGAGAGGGAGAACCCGGCACAGCCGACCGCTGACCATAAACTGGACCGATACGGTGCCGTCATCCGTCTCCCGTGTCGACTCCGGCTCCCGGGGGACTCGGTGCGACCAGCGCGGCCGACACCATCATGTCGGGTCGAGGTCGGCACGGCGCGGTCACCGACACTGCTAGTGTCGCCGACACCGCCAGTGTCGCCGACACCGCCAGTGTCACCGACACCGCCAGTGTCGCAGACACCGCCAGTGTCGCAGACACCGCCAGTGTCGCCGACATCGCCAGTGTCGCCGACATCGCCAGTGTCGCCGACACCGCCAGTGTCGCTGACACGGCCAGTGTCGCCGACACGGCCTCTCGACGATGACCCGTTACGCCTGTTTCCCGTTATTATTGTTCGACACGCGGCACGGCGGCGAGTATCAAGTGAATAAACACGGACTGATTTTGTACAGAGCCGATGACGGCCGGATGTGAGGTCATGTCGTGCACCATGCTTGCAATAGCAGTGCAGGGCGCCGGAACGCTGCAGAGCGCCGGACGCCTCCAGGGACAAAGCGGCGACGGCGGCTGCCCGCAGTCGCCGACTACAGGAGCAGCCAAGGCCTGCCCCAGCATGGTAGCTGTAGGGGTGGGAGCACGTCCCCCCAGTCATGACCGTGACCAAAACACCGTCCCAGTCAGTGACCATCCACCATTGCTATAGGATTGCTGGGGGGGGGTCTGGCTTCCTGGGATGGTGGTCCCGCAGTCACCAATGGGAGCCGACCACAGTCAAAATTCCTTAAAAGAGGCTCTGAGAGAAACTAACTGCTGGCCTCAGCTACAGGAGATACTGATGGCACCGGCGGCTACAGGAGGCGCTGCGGGCATCGGTAGCTACAGGATATACTGCTAGCACCGGCAGCTACAGTAGATATTACTAGCACCGGCTGCTACAGTAGATACTGCTGACAACGGTGGCTTCAGGAGATAGGCACTACTGGCACCGGCGGCTACAGTAGGTAGGTGGTACTACTGGCACCGGTGGCTACAGTAGATGCTGTTAGCACCGGCGGCTACAGTAGATATTGCTGACACCGATGGCTACGAAAGTTGCTGCTAACACTGGCGGCTGCACCAGCTCGCATGCTCCCGATCTCCGCCAGGGCGTGCAAGTGGAGTCCATCGAAGGAGTTGTTGTCGTTCAGCCCTGACTCAGTCTGCGGCGCTGAGTATGGCGAGTGTTATTTCCGTCATCCGCAGTTACGACAGAGCACAGAATCGTACGGAGGCACCCAGCAGACAGCGATGGGCAGAATTGTAGAAGCAGCCGGCAGCTGACAGAGGTGTTCGCTGCGACACCAGTGCGACTATCTGGCGACTATCTGTCCTGCAGCACCAGGGCGATTATTTGCACCGCGGCACCAGGGCGACTATCTGGCGATTATCTGTCCTGCAGCACCAGGGCGACTATTTGCACTGTGACACCAAGGCGACTATCTGGCGACTATCTGGCGACTAACTGGCGACTATGGCACCAGGGCGAGTATCTGCGCTCAGAAGATTGACAACAGCGGCTATTGTTTTTTCGAACTGCACTACCTCCAGGACAAACAAGCTGCGCCATCATTTCTCAACACATTGCTTTCTTTGGTGTTGGTCACAAAGTTTCCTGCTTACAGCGAAAACACGCCAATTTTGACGACTGTTTTCATAAGAAACAGCAGAGCGGTCGGACCTCTGCTCTGCGCCCCCCACCACCGCTTCAAGTCGGCACGTGAAATATCCGTACTCTTTGCACGAAGTTTCAAATTATATTGCAGCATGTTTGCCGCTACGTACGAGTATCTCCCGGTTCATTCACCATAAGCTGTTGAAGTGGTACCCGCTTTACACGTTGACATGATCCTCCATTCTCCGTGGCGGAGGCGTGACGGGAACAACACAAGTTGGCGCTGCGCTGTGATCGAGCGCACTATATCACTGCTGGCACCGAGCTCTCCGGGGACGCGTCACATGCCATGTTGGAGCTGTTGTTGAAGACCGGATAACACCGAACTGCGTAGAAAGATGCAGAGAACGCCAGGGACTTAGAAGAGAGTTTGCAAGAGAGAGCAGATAAATATACAAGAAGCAAGGAAAAATGAAGTACACAAAGCACGAACAGTTATATTTTCACTAATTTGCAGCCAATTGACGTGCAATAACGTGAATAAACGTATCTCATTGCAATCGGCTGTTTCTATCCATTGCCGGTGGGTGGCATGTGTCCGCAGTGTGCTCCCCTCTGTGTCCGTATCTCTCTCCTCGGATCATTCTGTCGTCGTGGCACTGAATGCCTCCGGTCGACAATAAATATTCAGCCGCATCGCCCCCGGCATTATTGTGTCAATGGGGTATTCTGCGGCCGTGGTGCGGGGAACCTACAATGGACACATGACAAATTAGCTTGTCGCTCCCCATAGAGTGGGGTGACCACTCCCCCACTGCTGGTTTTTGGTACCACTGTGTGTCACGCTCTCTCTCTCTCTCTCTCTCTCTCTCTCTCTCTCTCTCTCTCTCTCTCTCTCTCTCTCTCTCTCTCTCTCTCTCTCTCTCTCTCTCTCTCTCTCTCTCTCTCTCTCTCTCTCTCTCTCTCTCTTTCTCTCTCCCCACGTCGGTCTGTGTCAGCTGCGTATACAGATGCAGCCAGATAATGCGACCATCGGCAGGCCACCAGTCGCTAGGCATCAATATGCATGAGGATTTCTGGTGGGATGAAACACAATGGTGTCCCGACGCTGTTGATGAGATGGCGGTAGCCGTGGTGATCGGTCTGAACGAGGGACGAGGTTGAACCATTGAGAGTCTGCTAATGGAGATGAAAGAGCACAACTCCACAGCGTTTTTCCGGTAGCATGCGTGGCGCCAATGACCATTGCTATGATTGAAATATGTGACAATCTTATGGTATATTTTATTTATTGAACAAAAACGGGTTTTCCTACCAGATTCTAAAGATAATCTCTACGCCTGGATTTGACAGGCTACATAATACAGAAGTTTAGCACGTGGCCTGACGACACCCTGACACTGCCTCGGCGTGGATGGGAAAATGAATTACTCCCTCTCCTCAAGGTTTCAAAACCTAAAATATCTCACATGTTGCTCTGACACAAATATAATTGGATGGGGACGCTATAACCTGAAACCAACGTAATCACACAGTCATCACCGATCAGTGGAGGCCAAACTGCCCGGACCACTTATACTATCACTTGTACTACAGATCAGTGGAGGCCAAGCTGATCGGACCACGTATGCCAGCACTTGTACTTGACATGTTCCGGTTTGGCTGTTAGTGTAATTTTGGACACGGCAGAGGCTTTCCGACAGCGAAGATGACCCTTATTGAACCTGCGTTAAGCAAAAGTGCTGACATGGCAGCAGTGGCAAAGCTTGTGACCTGATGGTGGAACACGAGCCATCGGCTGATAACAACCAGTGGATATCTCTTCTTGTTTTTTAGGGGGGGGGGGGCGAGTACAATGCATTGGAGACCCGAAATATGTCACGGATGCCATTCAAATGATGCGCAAACAAATATTTCCTTGAAGTGTCAGGAGCAGTCTTCGAAAAAAGGTCCCTTCATGGACTGTCGGGGATTCAGACTATATTTGCACTCCAACAATGCTCCCTACATGCCTTGCTATGAGAGGAAGGTCATATTTGATGTGTGCTGGATGACGTGGAAATTTGGACCGCCATTGATCCAACAAAGTCTCCGGGTCTCCATTCATGACAACAACATTGACTGTTTATCCACGTCTTTGATTTCTTGTATGTGCCTGCTGGACGGTACGCAACACACTCTGAGTAGAGACTTCTTCACTTTGAAAGAAGAAGCGCCTACGCCTCTGATGGCATATATTGACGACTAGTTGTGTAGCCAGTGGACCCATATTATATTTTCTTATACCTTGTCGGGAAGGTCTCACAGTTTACTTGTCTATATAATACCGGACATTGTGGAAGTGTTAGTTGCATATTTATAGCAATTATTAATTCAATATTCACCTCAGGTATCCCTTAAATTCTCTGGAACAGCTTACTCTGAAGGATAATTCTTCTCCATCTCCTGTTGCAAGGTCAGTCGTGACCTTTTCCATCCACAAAAGCCACATGCCCAACACGCAACCTCACAGTCACACAGCTTGTCATCACTATTGTTTTGAGATTCTTCATCACACAGCTGCATTTTCACAAAATCCCTCAGCACACACTGGAAGCTCGGTGAGCGGTTACGGTCCGACCAGGACGTGTCGGTGTTAGCCACAGAGCCACATCGGTGTTGCTGGCGGCGTCGGTGGTGTCGGACGCCCTCGTCGGCGCATTGTTGGCTCTGTCAGGGTGCTCGAGCGGCGGCCACATTGATTTATAATGATTATTATGCCCGTACATGACAATACAGATGTTCATATGACGATAGCAGACACAGGAGGCCGCGCCGGCCAGGCGAGGAGGGGTGGGATGCTCAAGGGGAGGGGAGCGGGAGCGAGAGTGAGTGAAAGGAGCGAGAGAAGAGAGAGAAGAGAGAGAGAGAGAGAGAGAGAGAGAGAGAGAGAGAGAGAGAGAGAGAGAGAGAGAGAGAGAGAGAGAGAGAGAGAGAGAGAGAGAGAGAGAGAGAGAGAGAGAGAGAGAGAGAGAGAGAGAGAGAGAGAGAGAGAGAGAGAGAGAGAGAGAGAGAGAGAGAGAGAGAGAGAGAGAGAGAGAGAGAGAGAGAGAGAGAGAGAAAAAGAGAGAGAGAGAGAGAGAGAGAGAGAGAGAGAGAGAGAGAGAGAGAGAGAGAGAGAGAGAGAGAGAGAGAGAGAGAGAGAGAGAGAGAGAGAGAGAGAGAGAGAGAGCGAGAGAGAGAGAGAGGTGTCAGGAAATAGTGTGCAGGGATTGGTGTCTTGGCAGTATGATTGTGCAGGGATTGGTGTCTTGGCAGTATGATTGTGCAGGGATTGGTGTCTTGGCAGTATGATTGGTGTCTTGGCAGTATGATTCAGGGACGTTTTGGCGACACCATGACGATAGTAGGTTCGTGCCGTTTTTGTGGTAGCCCAGACCCACCAAAGTCGGTCAATGCTAGCGTTGGCTTAGGGCACTATGACAGTCAGAGGTATTTAAATTGAGCTCCGAGCTATCCAGCCATGAAATGGGTGTAGGCCGATGACCGTGGAACATATTCCAGTGTGTAATAGGCAGCAATGCATGTCAGGACACCGGATCTGTGAGAGTCTGGGTTTAGTCGATAATTCCCCTTTGATGCACATTCATACTTTGTTTGGAATGTTGAAGTCTGAATGTTGCAACGTTCTTGAAAATTACGGTGCCTGCCAAATAGAGACAAGACGTTGTTCATCTTAATCGTTTCAGCCCCTTTTTGGGATAACAATCGATTGAATACTAATTATTAGCATTCCATTGGCCAGACCTGTTAATAGATAATCCGTAAAACATGAGTTTATATCGCTCTAAAAGCATTACCCATATTACATACACACAGTATGCGCACATTGGGCAGAGGGTTGATGCGGTGACGATACAATGTGGGGCTGTATCCTAAGGCGCGCCACCACACTGAATGGCCGACGTTACGGCGATGCACTCCATACTGCTCTTTTGGTTGACCTGAACTATGGTGATCACTTCCAAATTCACTCATAGGAGGATATTATGTTTTACAGTGCGTGATCTGCCAATATTTGTTATATCACATGCCAGACATGAACCAACTATTTTACTTTCCAAACAAACGAAAATGGTGAAATTGCTACCTAAATGGATGGACAAAGGAAACCGCCTATCATGATATCAACAGACAGAAGCCAAACGTCGTCTTTCTTATTGACATATGTGTCTTATTCGGTACTCTATCCCGATATGATGTAAGGAACTGTGTTGCAAGCTGCTCGAAAACAACTCCACCTTTTATTCGTGACTGGCCCATCGGTTGGCATTTCACTTGGCTGAGTTCTGAGGGACGAGTGGAATATAGACAGGGTTCGGCGCCACAGATGAGCTCGATCGCGGCCGATGAATAACAACTGCCTGCATATGCTAATGTAAATGCATGGATGTTCAGTCATGCGAAGGCTCAGCCTTCAATAGGTGACTCAGGTGCAGCATTGAAAGTGGCCCACGCGATGCTCGACGTTGACAGAGGGTGATATCATCTCGTGAAGGCTCCGCTCTCAGAATAGCATTTATTCATTTCCACAGGAGTCCAGCCTGCGCACCACTCCCAGAGGGGAAGCAGCGAGGGCCGAGGCGGCAGGTTCTCAGAGCGCGACTCACATAATCGTCAGTGCATCAACAATTAATAGATAATTTATTGTTTTCCGCTTTGAAGGGCAGCAACTATCGAGGGAGTTGTGGCTTAAAAATAACCATTTTACAATTCCCACCGGAACCGGTCTCTAGCAAAACGGCACGCTTCTCAGCTCCGACTAGTTTAAACGAATTATTGGTTGTAGGGTTGAGCCGCTCCCCATGTGGGGGAGTTTCGTACAACAATGGAGCGAAATCTGCAACTGCGGGGATCTCTTGACTGGTCGCCGGACTTGACTGATCTCTTGACTGGTCGCCGGACTTGACTGATCTCTTGACTGGTCACACGGTAGCAGCAGGACGATCAAGAAACGTACCAGATCATGATCGGGTGTGAACAGCTCTCAGCCATGGCTCTGAACCAGCCGGGACGAGGAGAGGCATCACACTGTATCGACAGCTGCAGCCATGACTGAGCCAGCCGGGACAAGGAGAGACATCACACTGTACTGACAGCTCTCCAGCCACGTCTTCATGAGTCTAGTGTCTGGTGCTTGAAGTAAAGTATCTGGGGTCATATCTCGCTCCGTCTAGACTATTGGATGAAGGAGGAGGAAAAAAACGTCGATAGAAGGATAATTATGATACGGTGTGGAGTAGGACAGGATCAGTGGGTGCCATCGACCTTCATGCAGCTTCGACACACCGAGCAGCTCCTCCTGATGACCGAGGCGTACGTGTGCGATTCGTGTTCCACCTTTGGTGTTGTTTTCGGTGGCGGCAAGGTCCACCAGCTGGGACAATTTCTGAGAAGGTTTATTAATAGTAGTCACAGAGGCCGACCGGCGAACCGACTGCTCGGCTAAGGCTAACGAAAATAATGGCAATCACGACCGCCGAACGGTGAAGCGGACAAAGCGGGGACAAATCTTTTGACTAAGCCTCAGCTGATTTATCAAGATTACCGAGTGGCAGTCGCCATTTATCACGACATTGTGCACGTCAGGTGCGCTCAATGCACCGCGTGAAAGCCGCCAGACCCACAGAGCACGCGTGAAAAATCCAGCACCGTAGTTCAGCTGTGCCTGAGAGGAGGATGCCGTAGAAATAATATTTGGATGGCGAGAGCGACTCCAATAGCTATAGCTAGTTGATTTTGTTGCCAATAGATGTCAGCCGATGCGCTCTCATGGTCAAACGCAGCATTCTGTCCAAAAGTCAGGCACAAGCTAGTCAAAAGATTTGTCACCAGGAACGATTTTTGTCTTCGGAAGTTGTTGAGGTGTACGAGATGTTAACTTTTGTTAGATATAAAAATGCATGCTGATCTCATACGCTTACACCTTTTTGTGTGCAAGTTTGAACAAACTGCACTGATTTCAGTATTAAGCGCATCCAATTTCGGCGTTTCAGCACATTGCGTCCGAATATGACACAAGACCGAGAAATTCGGCCGGGCAGCGGGCATTTAAAAAATATGGCAATCAATTTCGCCATAGTTCATTTAATTCAGTGGCATGAGCATGGTATTCGGCATGCAGGTTTGTTTCGGCTCGGCATCTACCGATTTCGGCTGCGTGCAACCAAATTCGACGCAAAAATCACGGTTCAAAAGTGAAAAGTTTGGTCAATATAAATACATCTACGTATTACGTCCAATGCTAGTTCGCTTTCTACGATAACGGCTTACTTCTATATATTCTGATGTGTCAACTCGTTATTCAGGTGCTGCGATACTGAACCGAACACTACTGACTAGAGGGTGGTTTTTAACCCCCTCCACCACCCTCGTTTTATATCTGGAAGTGATGTCTAAGGATGCACCCCACTGGCCGCTATCGCATTATATGCATAAAACGTTAAAATTTGGTCTATTATTGGACAAAATGTATTTTTATGTTGTGTAAAAACAACATTGCTTGCTATGTTGAAGCCATATGCATTGTAAACTTGTGCAGATGTAGAAATATCCAAATATACAAATAACATGCATTTGAATATGTCATTAATTTCGCATGAACGTCTTACAACGAAGGGTACAAACAACGAAGTGTTCGCAATGCTGGGCACATACCGTACACTTACACGCCAGAGAACAGGGTGCCCATCAAAGTTACCTAGTCCGTGGGCGACAGTCACTTAGTCGATAATGTTCTCACGGGCTGCGCAGGCCGGCAGGAAGTACCCAGAAAGATGAGCTTTGATGATTGCCCATCTTTCCCCTTTGGTTGGGTTCCTGTACCGTCCCATCGTACGTCCTTCGCCACGTGGCATGACGACGTCCAGACGAGCTGTGACCTCGTGACCTTGTGGTTGCGGCATGCTCGGCTTAACAAAAAATTTGACTGGCTTCTGATTGGTTGAGTGCGTTACCATGCCTGCGCCGCTTAGCAACTACCCGCTGGTCAATGTCGCATTATGTATTAGATATACAATTACACACACAAAACGTCAAAAATTGCCCCTTTATTGGACAATGGGCACATATTTAACCAAATGTGACAAAAAAACAAGTATCATAGCGGAGTATTTTCCTCGTCGAACTTGCTTCCACTCTGCCGAAATTCATCGTACTATCACTGAACTATCCACACATGCCGAAATATTCACTGCAAATCTGAATTCGAATGCAATTCTCCCCAAATAGGTTGCACTAGTACCAAAGTGAATGCTGCTGGGCCGAAGGTGGAGCTGTGATTTGTAAATTGGATGCGCTATGCCGAACTGTCGAAAATGAATGGGCTTATCGCTGAAATTGATGCACAGGCGGCGAAATTGGACGCAAAAGGGTGTAATGCACCCCAATGTTAATCAAATGCACAACTGTTTTCTTCGAGAAGTGGCTGAGGAGTTACAGGACATTTGCCATACCTGCCGAAATCACAGCAAGAATATTATTCGACTGACAGCATTCAGTTAGAGCTCAGCAACCACCTTGCGTAGCCCTTGTCAATGCAGGGGCAGTCCCCCTGGCCCCTGATTCGCTTCCCGACCACTGAAAAACGACGTGTCATAACGCTCCGATGCTTGCCAGAGCTAATGGAGCTTCCTTTACCAACCCTACAGTGTACAAATTGAAACATTCCTGTCTGTCATTGACATGTGAGGTCATAAGAGTCATGTCATGTCATGTTGGACCATTTTTAGTCACAATCGAACATTATCGACAATTGACCTCAATTATTGAACCCAAATGGCTAATGTTGGATGTAGTATGGTGATGTACAATACAGTTAAACTGCTTACATATGTCATTGGCAACTCAAAAGCCGGACAAGGTGATGACTGACTGCTCTCGAGCTTGGATGACCTTCGCTGACCTCTCGAGCTTGGATGACCTTCGCTGACGTTGTTCGGCTTATGCGTCATTCTGGTGTTTTTTTTTGAAGTCGATACTGAATTTGGGTTCATTTCTACCCTTGAGTACTGGAAAATAATGTTCTCAGGCACCATCATGGAGGCTTTCAAAACGAGGCTAGCAAACTGACATCATCTCACCTTGACCTTTGGGTTAAAATGTAGCAAATCCAAGTTGCTAGTATCTCAATATACTGAATCATAATGGTGGAAATTTCAAGTGAGTATCTGTTATTATCTGTGCGCAGATAACAGCTAAACGGGAAAAAAAACGGGAAAACTTCCAAACTGATCCAAATCAAATTGCACAATGGAACCCTGACGAGTGGTACGGTAAATTAGTACCTACTCAACACCAACAAGAAGTTTAATAGTATTATGCTTTGCAGTTGTTTCCGGCCCTTCCTACTGAGTCAGAGGAGCTCAGATATCGGTGCGTCACTATATTCCAACAACAAATCAGCTACAAGACATTTCCTTAAAAATCACAAGAAACGCATGCACTGTATGAAGGATAAATTTATGTTAAGTTCCAGAGCGAGAACATATTGAAGATGATTTCATTTTCTAAAAGTTATGACACCGCCCCTGACAATAGGATGCATTTTGAGGCTAAGTGCAACAAGGCTCCATCAGTTGCATGGCTATAGCGTCTCGGCACATACCTAAAAAAAAGGAGGACAAATATTGCATTGGCAATTCAAAACTCTTGTTTGAGGCATCAGCCTTCCATAGGTCTAGCCAAAACCACACAGTGGTTGGAATTTCCCCCTTCACACCGAATCACAGCGGAGATATGTCAGCTTCAGCCTTCGCGCCGTCCACCGGCGTCTTGTACCTAGTCTGGAGACACGTCAGCTTGGCAACACGTGGCGCAACGTGTGGCTGTGTCGTGCATCCCAGCCGCCGGCGTCTTGTGCCGGGTCTGGGGACGCGTCAGCTCGACAACACGTGGCGCCACGTGTGGCTGTGTCGTGCCTCCCAGTCGATGGCGTCTTGTACCGGGTCTGGGGACGCGTCAGCTGGACAACACGTGGCGCCACGTGTGGCTGTGTCGTGCCCCCCAGTCGCCGGCGTCTTGTACCGGGTCTGGGGACGCGTCAGCTCGACAACACGTGGCGCCACGTGTGGCTGTGTCGTGCCTCCCAGCCGCCGGCGTCTTGTGCCGGGTCTGGGGACGCGTCAGCTCGGCCACACGTGGCGCCACGTGTGGCTGTGTCGTGCCTCCCAGTCGATGGCGTCTTGTACCGGGTCTGGGGACGCGTCAGCTCGACAACACGTGGCGCCACGTGTGGCTGTGTCGTGCCTCCCAGCCGCCGGCGTCTTGTGGCGGGTCTGGGGACGCGTCAGCTCGGCCACACGTGGCGCCACGTGTGGCTGTATCGTGCCTCCCAGCCGCCCAGAGCGTGGGAACAATGCACGTCTGTGCGCGCTGTTTTCACAGATGCCAGGATGGCGCGCCGCCCCCACCGGCACCGTAGCCGCCTCGTTACGGCACGGACGCGTCAGCTTTGTTGTGCGCCGCCGCTGGCATTGTTTCGCCACGCTAAGCCGGGGGCGGGACCTCCGGGTCGGCGCGTCGGTCGCGACAAGCAGCAGCGTCGACACCGACGGCGCGCGTCACCTGAGCGGCCGCCCGGCGACGCCATGTCCGTGTCCGTGGCGAGAGGCAGGCGGGCAAAGGCAGAGATCAGGACAGTTGATGTGGGTTTTGGTATTAGTTGTTAGGTTCCTAATTAATGTTACTATTGAGATTTTAAAAAAATAGTGATAATGATAGCACTACCACAACTACAACCACTACGATTATCATTGCAACTACCACCACTACTACTAATGATAATCATCAGCATCACTGCTAATGGCATCAACCATCAAGCGAATCAACCCTTGCTGGTCGTTGCCCCCGAAATGTGTAGTTAATGGAGTTTGTGTTCGCGATTCGAAACACTGTTTATTGAACAGCAGCCAGCAGCAATCCATAGGGGAAATGCGTTCTCCTACGACATCCGATAACCGTCCAAGAAGCAGACTCATTCGGAGGAACACAAAAAAAATAATGTGAGTCTCCTACAAGCGGTTGAGTTGGCATATTCCTGAGAAAAGAATCGTATCTTATCCTACAATTGGGTTCGTGAGAGTCATTTTGGCCATGGATTCCTCCAAAGAAGAATAACAACGAATCGACGAACTTGAACCAATGATTTCTGATTTCCATACTTTAAAAAAAAACTGGAAGGGTTTATGGATATACATTTCCGTTGAAACATCTCGTGTAGCAAAACATCCTAAATCCTTCGAGTATTTCAATATTGGAAGAAAAAAACTGGTGGCCCTTCCACGAGAGTTTGGCTCCACAAAAACTTAGATGCTGGATCCATTAGCGCCTTAAACGTACTTGAAGGCCAAGGCAGGATTCCGACCATCGCGAAGAATTGTGGCAATTAAGTATTTTTACTTGTACTGATGCATTGCAGACAGTTTCTGTATTCGTGAAACACGAACTTGTTCCCAAGCGAACATTCCGTCTCTCTTTCATATTCGTAGAACTGTGCTCATTGTACTTGTACTCATTGTTTGTAATCAATAATGACTTTTGGACCTCTTCCCCACCAACGAAGAACCACCAACCAGTCCGCCGCTGATGACTACCACGAGTCGACCGTGGCCGATCTTCCAGACGTTGGTCAACAGACCCCCCCCCCCCCTCAGCCGCAGGTCAGCGGCGGCCCCCTTATCCCCGGTCGCCGGTCAGTGATGCCCCCCCCCCACCCCCACCTCGTCCCCAGTCGCCGGTCAGCGGTGGCCCCCTCGTCCCCAGTCGCCAGTCAGTGGCGGAAACCTCGTCCCCAGTCGCCGGCCCCCTAGTGCCCAGCCGCCGGTCAGTGATGGTCCCCTCGTCCCCAGCCGCCGGTCAGCGGCGGCAACCTCGTCCCCAGTTGCCGGCCACCTCGTCCCCAGTCGCAGGCCCCCTAGTGCCCAGTCGCCAGCCCCCTTGTCCACAGTCGCCGGTCAGTGATGGCCCCCTCGCCCCCAGTCGCCGGTCAGCGGTGGCCCCCTCGTCCCCAGTCGCCAGTCAGCGGCGGCAACCTCGTCCCCAGTCGCCGGCCTCCTCGTTCCCAGTCGCCGGCCCCCTTGTCCCCAACCGCCGGTCAGTGATGGCCCCTCGTCCCCAGTCGCCAGTCAGTGGTGGCCACCTCGTCCCCAGTCGCCGACCCCCTCGTTCCCAGTCGCCGGCCCTCTCGTCCCCAGTCGCCGCCCCCTCGTCCCCAGTCGCCGGTCAGCGGCAGCCGAGCTCCCTCCTCCCTGGTCGTCGGTCAGTGGAGGAGTCTCCGCCTGAGTGCAGCCACCAGCATTCCAGATGCGTCCGTCCCTCTTCCCCGGTCCACAGCCCCTCCCGAAACAAAACGCTCATAATGTCGTCGGTAACAACAGGGAGCGTCTTTGACGGGCCGTGCCGGTCGGCGTCCGAACGGTAGCTCCGTGGGCGCCCAAACAAGGCCGCTGCGTCCGCTCCAGGGCGTGAGAACTGCTCCCGACTAACGAACTGGAGAGCCGGCGCAGACAATGTGACGGCATTGGACGGCGGGCGCGGCTGGCGGCCACACATGTGGTGTCGCCCGCAGCACGCAACAATGGCGCAATAACTTACAAAAAGCTCAAATCGCCGGTGACAAATACGCACGTTTTTTGGCGCACCAGCGACCGAGTGGAAATTTGTAAAAAGCCGCGGTAAATGAAGGTGACAACTGCTTCCACAGGGGCACGTCAGAATAAAATATGCTGTTTGGTGGCCGCGTCCGACTGCGTTCTGTCAGCAGGGGAGGGCGCGCCGGCGCGGAACAGCCATGTCGATGTCATAGGTAGCCGGGCTCGCGCGCCGCCGCCCGGCCAGGACCCGACCGCCGCGGCAATGAATGGCGCACTTGTGTCGCCGGCGGCGATTTACGGCGACATTGTGTGCCCGGCTGCGGGGCGGCCGCCACAAATAGGTGGGCGGAAGTGTCGGCTAATTTAACAATGCCGTCAGCGGTGGCGGCGAGGCGGCGCCGTCGGGCGCGCATGCCCCATTGTCGTTTTGACGGAGAACCGCCGCGGCGGATGAGCGCGCCTGGCAGCAGATCTGACGCGCTGCCGGACGATTTGCCTCATAATGGACGGATTCGGATCTGTTCAGAGCGGCACGTGACGACACCTGGGCAGGAGAGCGGGAAGAGCGGCGACAGAACGGACAGCCTGAGGATGGTGTACACATCTGTAGTTTGTTTTATTAGGATAGAAAGAAAGAGAGAAACAGGTGCTTGAATTTGCATTACTCGAACAGGAATTTAATATGAATATTTTTTTTATCCACACAAGGACTATCTCTCTCTCTCTCTCTCTCTCTCTCTCTCTCTCTCTCTCTCTCTCTCTCTCTCTCTCTCTCTCTCTCTCTCTCTCTCTCTCTCTCTCTCTCTCTCTCTCTCTCTCTCTCTCTCTCTCTCTCTCTCTCTCTCTCTCTCTCTCTCTCTCTCTCTCTCTCTCTCTCTCTCTCTCTCTCTCTCTCTCTCTCTCTCTCTCTCTCTCTATCTCTCTCTATATATATATATATATATATATATATATATATATATATATATATATATATATATATATATATATATATATATATATATATATATATATATATATATATATATATATATATATATATATATATATATATATATATATATATATATATATATATATATATATATATATATATATATATATATATATATATATATATATATATATATATATATATATATATATATATATATATATATATATATATATATATATATATATATATATATATATATATATATATATATATATATATATATATATATATATATATATATATATATATATATATATATATATATATATATATATATATATATATATATATATATATATATATATATATATATATATATATATATATATATATATATATATATATATATATATATATATATATATATATATATATATATATATATATATATATATATATATATATATATATATATATATATATATATATATATATATATATATATATATATATATATATATATATATATATATATATATATATATATATATATATATATATATATATATATATATATATATATATATATATATATATATATATATATATATATATATATATATATATATATATATATATATATATATATATATATATATATATATATATATATATATATATCTCTCTCTCTCTCTCTCTCTCTCTCTCTCTCTCTCTCTCTCTCTCTCTCTCTCTCTCTCTCTCTCTCTCTCTCTCTCTCTCTCTCTCTCTCTCTCTCTCTCTCTCTCTCTCTCTCTCTCTCTCTCTCTCTCTCTCTCTCTCTCTCTCCTCTCTCTCTCTCTCTCTCTCGATATAGAGATAAAGAGATAGAGAGATAAAGGGATAAAGAGATAGCGATACATAGGGATACAGATAGAGATATATAAAGAGAGAGAGAGGAGAGATAGAGAGAGAGATAGAGAGTGAGATAGAGAGATAGAGAGGTAGAGAGATAGAGAGATAGATAGAGAGAGAGAGAGAGAGAGAGAGAGAGAGAGAGAGAGAGAGAGAGAGAGAGAGAGAGAGAGAGAGAGAGAGAGAGAGAGAGAGAGAGAGAGAGAGAGAGAGAGAGAGAGAGAGAGAGAGAGAGAGAGAGAGAGAGAGAGAGAGAGAGAGAGAGAGAGAGAGAGAGAGAGAGAGAGAGAGAGAGAGAGAGAGAGAGAGAGAGAGAGAGAGAGAGAGAGAGAGAGAGAGAGAGAGAGAGAGAGAGAGAGAGAGAGAGAGAGAGAGAGAGGGAGAGAGAGAAGGCAGAGAGAAGGAGGAAAAGAGGAGGGGAGGATAGCAGCACAGGTAAATATACCTACGCGGCAGAGACTACAATGGCTGCCACCAGTCCATGCTTGCAGAGCACATTCACCACACAGCTTGGGTGCGCCAGATAAAGTCGGACACTACTCCCTTTCGCCGATGCGGTAAAGAGAACCGGTTAGCTCAGGGCTTTAAATCACAATTATCGTCACGTACGCCATTATTCTGGCTTCTTTATTCGGGGGCCGCTTGTAATCGCGCTATTCAGCCCGCCATTCTTTTTGTTTATCGCTAAGATCTGGGAGAGCATTCTGATGCAAATGTGGCGCGACATGCCGGCCAGTCATGAGCGTCCGCCACACATTCCACCGCTCTGCTGGCCGGCATTTTGTACTCGGAAAACAATTGCCACGCATCGAATGGATTAGTATTCAGAAGGAAGCGCAGCGCCGCCTGTCCAGGGCACCAATGGGCCAGGGGCGACGCCTCCCAGAGCAGAAGCATTCTCTACGCCCTAGACGAGCGTGCTGTCAGGATCGGCCTGCAGTAGCCGTGCCAGTGGTTCTGTGATGTGGTGTGCAGGGGTGACAAGTGGTTCTGTGATGTGGTGTGCAGGGGTGACTAGCGGTTCTGTGACGTGGTGTACAGGGGTGACTAGTGGTTCCGTGATGTGGTGTGCAGGGGCGACTAGTGGTTCTGTGATGTGGTGTGCAGGGGTGACTAGTGGTTCTGTGATGTGGTGTACAGGGGTGACTAGTGGTTCTGTGATGTGGTGTGCAGGGGTGACTAGTGGTTCTGTGATGTGGTGTACAGGGGTGACTAGTGGTTCTGTGATGTGGTGTGCAGGGGCGACTAGCGGTTCTGTGATGTGGTGTACAGGGGTGACTAGTGGTTCTGTGATGTGGTGTACAGGGGTGACTAGTGGTTCTGTGATGTGGTGTGCAGGGGCGACTAGCGGTTCTGTGATGTGGTGTACAGGGGTGACTAGTGGTTCTGTGATGTGGTGTACAGGGGTGACTAGCGGTTCTGTGATGTGGTGTACAGGGGTGACTAGTGGTTCTGTGATGTGGTGTGCAGGGGTGACTAGTGGTTCTGTGATGTGGTGTGCAGGGGCGACTAGTGGTTCTGTGATGTGGTGTGCAGGGGTAATTTTCTTGACGAGGCATTCCAACACAATATTCTTGAATGTGGGTCCCCCTTTCCAAGCTCCGTAGAATGTGCGTGTGTTCTGCAGCTTTACCATTAAAGCAAGGCCTCTTGAGCGAAAGGCGTTTTATGCTGTGACCATAATATATCCGTGTACAACAATATATAAATATATATATATATATATATATATATATATATATATATATATATATATATATATATATATATATATATATATATATATATATATATATATATATATATATATATATATATATATATATATATATATATATATATATATGCCACGATGATAGCACGAGCATCATGGACTTATATCGTTGACATCAGCGTCCCGGATCTCGTCAATCCGGGTGCATTTGCCCGATAATGTCTCTGGCATGCTGAGGAGTACAACCTCAAATATCGAACGGCAAAATCACTTGCATTTCACAATCGACTGCCATCACTGCGCAGTCCATTGTCTGAAATCAAGCTGTCAGCTGGTTTGCCGGAATAAAAGTTAGGAAGTCATTTCACGCATTCTCTGGCCCTGCCAAAGTGTGCAAAGAGCAGGGCAGGGCGTATTAAAAGGGAACATGATGTACAGGCTAGATATTTCCATATGTTTATATAATCAAACAAAATGAAACATCAGCCAGTGGCGTGGGAGCTCGGGTGCCTTGCTGAGTTCATATGAGCGCTGACATGATGAAGGTATCTCCGTAATTTTCATACTCAAGCGGATGGGCAAACACTTCAATAATTGAAAATAGCTTCTGCTGAAGACAAAAACAAATAATTGAAAAGAGCTACTGACTAGACGGGCAGCACTTCCATCCAGCTACCACCTTAAATGGAGTCCAATCACGACCTCGGGAGACTAAACATCCCACACAATTTCAATGCCATGCACGTCATCCGGCTCTTCAAATTACAATGGCTTCACCAGCCCCGCATGACGACAACAGCCTTCGCTGGGCGAATTCAGAACCCTGGTGACTCAAAACACCATGTTTCCAAAACCCCAGCTACTAAAGCGCCAGTACTTAAAAACCATGATGTTCCAAGCCACCACTTCCTGAAAAAAAACGGAATGCGTCATACCCGCATTGTTTCAGAGGTCCGTTTGCTTCCAAACCGCCGACTCAGCTGAATATGCAGACATCAGAAGAGACGTCTCGGTAGCGCATCACAATTCAGGCTGAGCCGAGACAATATCGTGCAAATATGGAATAGGTGTCCAAACCGTTGGGACTTGCTGGCATACAAGCTATGCCTTATGCCTAAGCTATAAGCTACAAGCTACCACCTATAAGCTATACACTTTTTTTTTAACTGGCCATCTGGGAAATTGAAAGGGGTCATGAACATTTGCCGTTGTGTTCCTCTGTGCTGCCAGCTGATTCCGGAGTTTTAAGCATGAGGGACTTTGAAGCTGCGGGGGTCAGGAACTCGGGGTTTAAGGACTCGGTATTTTGAATCATCCGAGTGTGAAGCATTGGAATGCTGGGATCCTGAGGTTTAAAATTTACCCAGAACAAGACTATTTTCACCACTTTTGTGCTTCGGACAATCGGGGATTTGAACAATGTATGAAATCCGTGGTAATAAGGACGTGTGGTTTTGAACGCTGGGTTTTGATGTAGATCCGTTGAAATAGATGATGCCAGCTCGACCAGGCGAGACGAGCCAGACCACGTGTCGTCTGCCTGCCACGCCCCTTATCGCCGTGATATCTGCTAGCAGGCAAGCACTGCAGATCGCCCAGGAATGTGCAGCCAGGATTTTCGCAATGGGGACTGATCCAAGAAAATGTGACAGGAAAAGTTCGGGTTTTGCATGGTGAAAATCTCAATTTCTTGCTTGATCTAATGTATTTTTGGTTCTTAAGGGGGAGCCCCAGACCACAGGCCTCTCCTTGGCTGCACCTCTGAGGTCGCCTCACATGATGCACGTGCAATGTCTACGGTGCCAAAGGCATCGGTACGCCCTAACATAGCCAACAAACCTAGTTCGAATTTGCTAATTAACAAACGGTGAACTGAGGGATTTTATGTCCGGATGTACGTTGAGGTTCCCGCCCCTCACTATCCCGGAACGTCCCAGTCCCAGCCAGAACGGAGACTACAGTCACGTCTGCTCTGTCCCCCTCTATATCCTGGAACCGCACAGTCCCTCCCCTCACTATCCCGGAACGACTCCTGGAACGTCCCATCACTATCCTGGAAGGTTCCCTCGCACCATCCCGGAACGTCCCCCCCCCCATTATCCCAAAAAGTCACAGTCTCGCACATCACTATCCCGGAAAGTCCCAGTCCCTCCACTCATTATCCCGAAAAGTCCCAGTCCCGCATCTCACCATCCCGAAACGTCCCAGTCCCTGCCCCAACGGGCACTCCGGCCATGCCGGCTCTGTCTATCTCATGACTATCCCTGAACGTCGGGAGGGAGCCGTAGTTTCGGCTCCGAGAGCTCCGAGAGAGTACAGCTCTGACCGTAGCACAGCTTAGCCTCCCTGAGTGTCTCCACGAACTCAGCGTCAGTGAGAGAGGGGGCTTGAGGGCGAGGCGACTGCGTCGACCATTTGCGTCGGCAGTTAGAGCTGAAAGTGTTACATTGTCGACAGCGGGCTACCAGGCATCCTCATAACCCTGGGAACAAAAAGAACATCCGCGTCGACTCCCCAACATATAGACACTCCGCATCCACCTCAGACTCACAGACCCTCTACGTCCACCTCAAACTTACAGACCCTCCATGTCCACCTCAGGTCACAGACCCTCCGCATCGACCTCGGACTCGCAGACCCTCTGTGTCCACCCACGGCTCACAGAGCTCTGCGCCCTCCCAGTGGCTGGAGCGCCAGCTGACGGACGTGAGCTTCCGATGCCGCTGGCCGCTGGCAGCTTCCGATGCCGCTGGCCGCTGGCAGCTTCCGATGCCGCTGGCCGCTGGCAGCTTCCGATGCCGCTGGCCGCTGGCAGCTTCCGATGCCGCTGGCCGCTGGCAGCTTCCGATGCCGCTGGCCGCTGGCAGCTTCCGATGCCGCTGGCCGCTGGCAGCTTCCGATGCCGCTGGCCGCTGGCAGCTTCCGATGCCGCTGGCCGCTGGCAGCTTCCGATGCCGCTGGCCGTTGGCAGCTTCCGATGCCGCTGGCCGCTGGCAGCTTCCGATGCCGCTGGCCGCTGGCAGCTTGCGATGCCGCTGGCCGCCGCCGCGCCGTGCGGCCGCCGCGGAGTCGACGACCCGACCCGACGACCCGACGACCCAGGCGGCGCTATGGAGGCGGACAAAACCAATCTGGCCCAGCATTTATCATCCTTTTATTTGTCCCGTTGTCAGCGCGCTTCGTAGCCGGCTCCATACATCGGCGGCCATTGTGGCGAGCTGAGCTGCTGAGCCGCTGCCGCTGCCAGCCGGCCGCTAATCGGTTGAGTCATCAACTAATTGACACCCGGCTCGGCTCGGGTGCGGCGAGGCGAGGCGAGGCGAAGCGCATAATCGACGTGTATCGCGCTCGTCTCTGGGCTGCCCAGTCGCCAGTCACCAGACGCGTTATCCGGCCTGTACCTCGCCGGCAGCCAGCTGGGTCGAGTCGAGCCGGGCTGCACAGCCGCCGCCACAAAGGACGGCGGCGCGCTCTCGCTCGCGTTGTGTTCTCGGCAGATTATTGCGTGGCGCTACGCGGCTTAGCGGCGTCAAATCCGTCGGAGGAAACGATACGGCGGCTGATTTGGAAACTGGATGGGCAGTTAAGAGTTTCTGAGAAGTTACGGGGACATAGCTTCTTACTAAATCGCAACACCCATCACCCGCAAAACTGCCGTAGGTGCAACCAATCTTGGATACAATTAAGAACTGCGAAACGCAAGTAGCGAACTGTAGCGCAAGGTATGGATTGATAAATCAACGAATACGTACGGAAATGGAGGGACAAAGAAGAAGGAAATTTCAATTACTATAACAACGCTAAACAATAAACGCAAAGAAGAATATTCAGGCTTTGTAACACCGGTTCATTGTATCAGTACGAAGTTTTGCATCAACAATACCATTATTGAAGTTTGCTATTTACAAAAACCTCTCTGCAAAAATAACAATCCTTGCGATGGGCGTCGTGCTAAGTATTTAGAACGGACGACTTTCCCGTATCTTTCTTGCAACACGTTTCTCGGATTTTGAATTGTGACGTCAAGATGCGAGATTGCTCGAGGTAATGCACGGACGAAATGAAGTTGGCGAAACCTGCAACTGCTGAGGAAAGTTATAAAAGCGTCGATGGAAGGGCAAACAAATTTTGATTCGATTCACTCATGAGGTTAATGACCACTCCCCTTCCTCTGCTCCTGCTTCCACGGAAACGTTGTCAGTGCTAATTATCGTCCTGGTGACAAACAAAAGTTACTAGTTAAGTCATGTACAGAAATCCGCCCTTCTCGCGACGAGAACCCAGCCAGCAAAAGTTGAGAATGTAAGTAAGCAAAAGCATCGCAGGATATGCATGCCGTTATAACTCACCAAGCAGCACACTGGATTTCTATTCATGCACCTGTTGAGGTCTAGTCTGGGCTTTTAGTTCTGCATCTGCTGCGGTCTGCTTTGGGTTTGTTCTGGGTTTGCATGTTCTGGGGCTGCTGTGGTCTGCTCTGAGATTTTGCTGAATGTGTTTAAGCCTGTGGAAAAGGAGTCTAAATTGGAAAAGCAAGCTTTGGTGCATAAGGGAGTCATCATGAATTGGAAATGTAGGAATGCGCATTCTTTCAGCTTCAACCCAATTCAATAACACATATTTGTACTCAGATAAGATGATTACAACAGTGCTCGTACTCAGCCAGGAGTACAATTCCGGTTAAATGTAGCGACTATTGCAAAAGATCGCATACACGACAAATTCCTCCAGCTGCACGGCATTCGCGTTCTTGGGACATGCTTACAACTATTTCGTTGCACACATCTGTAAGAACATTCAAAAATAAAAGTGGGTTGTCAGTTGAAAGCTTAATGCGAGTTTTCATTCCCGTCAATTTTGGATCCGTTTCCCTCTCCTACACTCTCTCCGCCTTTCCCACCTATCCACCTACATAACAGTTCACCTCGAATCGTGGCATGCACTATCTTTAGCTGGATGCCCCAGTCGCCGATTGCCGAACTACGGGTAGCTATGTGCGGGAGGCCACAGAGTCGGGCAGTGTCAGTGCTATCATCTGCCGGGCTCGGCGACTGGTGTCCCACTGACCCAGATTTCGCGGTCCCAGGCTATCGGTTGTGGGCCGTATGGTCTGCGGCACTCGGCGGCTAGTGTCGCACTGACCGGATGGCGGTCCCAGGCTATCAGCTGCGGACCGGGTGGTCTGCGGGACTCGGCGGCCAGTGTCGCACTGACCGGGTGGTCTGCGGGACTCGGCGGCCAGTGTCGCACTGACCGGGTGGTCTGCGGGACTCGGCGGCCAGTGTCCCACTGACCGGGTGGTCTGCGGCACTCGGCGGCTAGTGTCGCACTGACCGGATGGCGGTCCCAGGCTATCAGCTGCGGACCGGGTGGTCTGCGGGACTCGGCGGCCAGTGTCGCACTGACCGGGTGGTCTGCGGGACTCGGCGGCCAGTGTCGCACTGACCGGGTGGTCTGCGGGACTCGGCGGCCAGTGTCCCACTGACCGGGTGGTCTGCGGCACTCGGCGGCTAGTGTCGCACTGACCGGATGGCGGTCCCAGGCTATCAGCTGCGGACCGGGTGGTCTGCGGGACTCGGCGGCCAGTGTCGCACTGACCGGGTGGTCTGCGGGACTCGGCGGCTAGTGTCCCACTGCCCGGGTGGTCTGCGGGACTCGGCGGCCAGTGTCGCACTGACCGGGTGGTCTGCGGGACTCGGCGGCTAGTGTCCCACTGATCGAGTGGTCTGCGGGACTCGGCGGCTAGTGTCCCACTGACCGGGTGGTCTGCGGGACTCGGCAGGCTAGTGTCCCACTGACCGGGTGGTCTGCGGGACTCGGCGGCCAGTGTCGCACTGACCGGGTGGTCTGCGGGACTCGGCGGCCAGTGTCGCACTGGCCGGGTGGTCTGCGGGACTCGGCGGCTAGTGTCCCACTGCCCGGGTGGTCTGCGGGACTCGGCGGCCAGTGTCGCACTGACCGGGTGGTCTGCGGGACTCGGCGGCCAGTGTCCCACTGACCGGGTGGTCTGCGGCACTCGGCGGCTAGTGTCGCACTGACCGGATGGCGGTCCCAGGCTATCGGCTGCGGACCGGGTGGTCTGCGGGACTCGGCGGCCAGTGTCCCACTGACCGGGTGGTCTGCGGGACTCGGCGGCTAGTGTCACACTGACCGGGTGGTCTGCGGGACTCGGCGGCCAGTGTCGCACTGACCGGGTGGTCTGCGGGACTCGGCGGACAGTGTCGCACTGACCGGGTGGTCTGCGGGACTCGGCGGCCAGTGTCCCACTGACCGGGTGGTCTGCGGGACTCGGCGGCTAGTGTCACACTGACCGGGTGGTCTGCGGGATTCGGCGGCCAGTGTCCCACTGACCGGGTGGTCTGCGGGACTCGGCGGCTAGTGTCGCACTGACCCGGGTGGCGGTGGCCAGTTATCGCCATCCTTTGTCAAACAATAACAGGGCCGAGCAGCGGCCCAGTGGTGGTGAGTCGTCGGCACGCGCACAAAGGGCCGACACAATCGCACCGCACTGCGCCGCACCACGTTGACAGCGCAGATGAAGTCTTGTGTTTGTGCAGCGAGCGCGAGGTCACAGCTGCCGTTTCAGTACGACATTGCTCGGAGATGGCCTCCACCGGGCAACTAAAAAACATTGTCAGAGATGGCCTCCACTAGTTTCATTTCCAACATTGGGGCAATGAATCGTTAGGCGTCATGGCCGGTCATAATACCGGTGGCGCTGCTCTGGTTGTGGGTTTGTGAAGGAACATCACCGGAGTGGGCTTGCTATGATTAATGCTATGTTCTAGTTTCTAGTGGAGGTGCAAGTAATTTACAATGATCAAATTTGAACAACATTGAAACAAGCTCTCGCATGATGTGTAGTTCGTTTTATTATTAAATCATTTCACCCTGTCCTTTACCCTCAAGGTGAAGTGGGAGCAAGTGGCCACTCAGCTGTAATAAAATGCGTAATACATCTTCTGCAAAATGCGCTGACAATTTCCAATGCTCTTAACTAAACGAAAATCTAACGCGCTACATTTTGACATCATCTTGAATATTTTACATGAAGTTCTAACCCTGTCATTTTTGCACTCAATTCCAGGATTTATGTCCCAAATTATTATTGTATTCCTATAAATTGTATATCAGATGTTCTACATGAATGAATACATTTCCAATGATCTCAAATAAACCGGCATAAAATCAACTGCCTTCTGATGCCATACTCGACTACGTTTATAGATATCCAACCTTGTCATTTGTCACCTTTTGACATGAAGCTTTCAGGCATTATTGAGGTTTGCCATGGCTCGATGCACGTCAAGCGCGGACATTTGCTGCTCAGAGGATCCGTAAGGCCGCCGATCGGCGGTACGGCAAAACACAAAGTTCCAGCCTTGAGCAATGCCAAGCAACATCGACTCTGACAAACGAAAACTGTGTAGGAGAAATTGACGGTTGTGGATGCATTCTTTCCATTCAAAGCCCATAGGCGTAATGTTCTTAAACAATATCGAGGGAACCCGTCGGCCTCAACTCCAATGGTGGTGGAAATCATGCCAGGCATATCGCCTATCGTTTCAAATATGAACACCTGCCTGTAACGTTGGCGTTGGGGTCCATTAACCTCCAGGGAATGATTCCTCGCCGAGCCATGTCATGAATGGTGGCCGGTCGGCGGCGGGCCGCCGGCTATGGTGGATGAAAATCAGAAAAATAGCTCCAGAAAACAATACGTAAAGTAACAATATGCACAGTATAACATTGTAAGTGGCAAGTTAAGTAAAGTTAGCAAGACAAGCTAACTTAAATAAATGCACTTCGCATCATATTTTGTGAAGACAGACTCTCATAAATTGTAACTATATTATTCGTGCACGCACTAGAAAGAATCCGGCGCGCTTGTCGCGGGCGCATATTTCAGAGTTCTTGAATGGCATCAAGAACCTGCCTGTTTTCTTTCTTTACTGGAGATCCCCCAATGTCCGCATTAACATTGCGTCTGACGCCTAACGGATCGCTTAGAAATGATCACAACTAGAATAGGTGTAGGAACAGGGGCCAGGGGGGCCATGGCCCACCCACTTCTCAAAGATTGTGTGTGTGTGGGAGGGGGGGGGGGCAAGTGGTAGCTGGACCCTCGCTTTTCAGACATACAAATTTCCTAAAAAGCAGCATGCACACATTCCAATATGTGCAAAACTCCATGCAATCCACAACTAAGTAAAAGCTGCACATGTCATATCGTAGCACTTCATTTTAAAGTAATGAACACTTGTACATAACCTACAACAACGCAACTAATTCAAAAGTTGATGTAATGCAATAGCTGTATGGATATTCACACCTTATATTATGTTTTGACAAGACTAAAAGGCAGATAATGTGCCAGCCATTATCAAAATACATTCATACTCGAGTTTCACTGTGGCTCTTTGACTGTTAACATACTTAACATCGATTTCATTAATATTACCTACATTATAAAAGTATCAAGGCTGAAGGCAGTAACGTAACACCATCAAGATATGACGTACAATTCGCAAGTGCAAGTTCCTTGCCCTGATATTACATTGCCATGTATTATACATGACCTTGGTCCTAGCTGCCATGCACTTCAACATTTATATGTATTTTGATTATTGAAGCATACAAATTACTGCCGTGATACATCCATTGCGTGGCTGTAGTTTGGAATAGAACGTAAAATTTACACATTTCAATGGATTTTTATAAACACAGCACACAGATATCCAACCTTTTGAGTGAGATGTCTGGGTATTATCGGTGCTGGCATCCAACATAGCAAAATATTTATTTCCATCATTTATTATGGTAGCATAGATACAGTAATGAAGTCCACACACTATTATATCAACTTCAAGTAGGAGAACGCCTCTCAGAATCTTAGAATCCCCGAGAGGATTAGGCGCTCGTGATGCGACCTGGCAAGGTCACATTAGGAGCGCTATGAAGAGTGATGATGTGACGAGTGATGCTTGTCATGTGACCTGAGAAGGCACATGACGAGCATGGCAACTGACCCGAGTGGATTTGAGCTGGGTAACTGCGTAATGGCATTGACAGCACGTTAAACATTACATTCAAATTATGTCGTTCAACAGAAATTGTTCGGCCAGATGGTGGGCTCGTGGTATATGTAACAATCTCTGCTTAGCAAAGACTCTGATTCCAGAATCTATTCAATGAAGACATTTGGATTAAAAGTACTCAGTGATGTGTACGTCCTGGCTGAGATTTAAGAACTGCAAAGATAATGGTATGAATTTAGGCCAATTGCAGGGTGTATATTTTTGAATACTACTTGTGGTGCAAGCAGTCAAATGGGCATAGGAATGTCGATTTTGTGCGATATACTCCATAGATGTCATTGTTAAGCTACAAAATCGTTGGGGCATGCGCAGTGGAGTACCGAAAGGGGGCATTGGAGCAGTCCTCCCCCTGAGAGATTGTGGACCCCCAATAATCGCGCCGGGGTTCGAAAAAATAGCGCCAGGCTCCCTAAAAATTATGCTGGTGTCCCCAGCAATCGCACCTTAAAAATCACATCGGGTCCAACAAAAAGTATCGCAGGGGCCCCTGAAAATGACAATTGGGAATCCAAAATCCCACCAGGCCCCTGAAAATCACATTGGGGACCTCAAAACTCGCTCCGGGACCATACAATGATGCTGAGGGTTCAAAAACATGGGACGGGGCCCCTGAAAATACCGCTGGCCCCCCAAAAGTCGGTATTAAGATATATAGATATGAAGATAGTGGATACAAATAGTATAATAGATGCCGCCGGTAGAAATGGTCTGGAGCGCTACGTGTCTGTTTGGCTGTGTGTTGGGGGACAGTCCACTGGATATGACGCGGTAGAGATCGCCGTGGAGCGCTATGTGTCTGTCCCGCTGTGTGTTGGGGGACAGTCCACTGGATATGCCGCCGGTAGAGATGGCCGTGGAGCGCTATGTGTCTGTTTGGCTGTCTGTCTGTCTGCTTAGTTTGAGCTCCGATGACAACATGCACTGGTGACCGCCACGGCTTAGGGCACGATCACGGTGTCCACACTCCACAGTGTCCATGCTCCATACCGTCCACAGTGGTGGTGGAGTGGTGCCAGCGCAATTAACCGCAGTCGTGATGAACGGCCCGGAGATGTCTGGCCCACGCCGCCAGCTGATGAATAGGGCTCCGCACGCTCCCGGCGCCGGGACGCGAACCGTATCAGGTCGGTACTGCATGATAGGGTGAGGCCAGGTCGCTGCCACCGGGTCAGAACGGGAACCCGTCCTGCACACGACCCGTGAGATGTCCGGGGGGCGAGACTGGCAGTGCAGGGTGACTGAGAAGCCAGGCAGCGTCCATGATGAATTTGGTCAGTTCAATGGATGGATTCAAGGCTGGTCTGAGACTTGGTAATGGCGCGGGGCGTTATTCACATGTTTCAGCTAACATGCATCTAAATGCTATGTGTTGTTAGGCTGTGAGGTTATGCTCCTAAAATATAATTCAATGGGATGATACCAGGGAACATTTTATCCTGTGGAGAGTAAAGAATTGCATACCAGTTATCCAGTAGCAATACCATAATGCGTTATTTCCACGACAACAATTACATATGTAGTAAAATAAAGGCAACAAACCCTAAATAGAACGAACGGTTTATTGCAAGGTATATACAAGGTGACTTCTTTCTACAACGAACAAGCATTCGGTGAACTTGTCCTCGCCTCGCGGACTTGACCTTGCGTCTCTGAAATCAGTTGGGAGTACGACTTTGGAACATCAGTGAACCAGTCCCAAGTCGGCTGCGCATGTCTGACACGTACCATACAATGCCACTTTGCAGCCACTTCTCCGAGGGGAAAAGCAGGGAATGAGGGACGGAGAACGAGGGGAGGAGTGAAGGATGAGGGAAAGAAACAAAAGAATGAGAGAATGCGACAGATACCATGCCAAGTGATCTTGCATACATTGTGATCACTCTTTCACCCGCATATAACAGATCCTGAGCGATGTACTCAGCGTCACACGGTCACGTGGTGTGGCTCGTGGCCGGCAATACCAAGCAGCATCCGAGCCTGTTGGTCACGTGATCCAACGAATCCTTGAGCCACGCCCACCCACCGACCTTAGATCCGGCGCGGGAACAGGCAGGCCAAGCATAATACAAGCGGGTGTTGACTTGTGCTTCGTCAGTGACAAATTTATGCTTAAACGACCACATTGTTGTTTCCGTAAAATGTCAACTGGAGGTTCCATGAAATCTGAAATCCAGGCCAGCCCGGGATGTGTTGCAGAATTTACCAGAGCCTGAGTTAGCTCCAGTTAGCCAGATTTAGCTCAAGTGCTGTCGCCATCCATGCCCCGATGAAAGCAGAACTAACCCACATAATACACCGGGAAGGTCTCAATTCTACTACGAGTCATGAGCACATGAAACTCAGCGAACTAGGGCTAGGGTTTACCGATGCAGTTGTTGTTTATTGATCTGGACACATTTGCCTAGGAAATCAAATTCGTGAAGGCCGTTCTTGTTTAAGCTCATTGAGGGTAAAATCCGTTCAGCGGGGAGGGGCAAGGGCACGAAGAGGACTGCACTAGACATTTTGTTTACTCAACTTCGGGTGGGCGCAATGTTTTGTCAAGTTGGAATATTGCAGTGCCATGCCAGAGCGTTGTTTGTGGTATGGTGGCTATCGTACCTGCTCTATGGAAGTCTACACCTCGAATGCGGTTGATGGTGACCAGAGGTGGCCGACTGTAGCGGCGGTAGACGACTGGTTATAGTGACCGGGGGGTGACCGCAGGTGACCAGAGGTGGCTGGTTATGGTGGCCAGGGGTGGCTGGTTATGGTGACCAGAAGTGGCTGATTATGGTGGCCAGAGGTGGCCGACTGTAGCGGCGGTAGACGACTGGTTATAGTGACCGGGGGGTGACCGCAGGTGACCAGAGGTGGCCGACTGTAGCGGCGGTAGACGACTGGTTATAGTGACCGGGGGGGTGACCGCAGGTGACCAGAGGTGGCTGGTTATGGTGACCAGGTGGCTGGTTATGGTGACCAGGTGGCTGGTTATGGTGACCAGGTGGCTGGTTATGGTGACCAGGTGGCTGGTTATGGTGACCAGGTGGCTGGTTATGGTGACCAGGTGGCTGGTTATGGTGACCAGAGGTGGCTGGTTATGGTGACCAGAGGTGGCTGGTTATGGTGACCAGAGGTGGCTGATTATGGTGACCAAAGGTGGTTGGTTATGGTGACCAGAGGTGGCTGATTATGGTGACCAGGTGGCTGGTTATGGTGACCAGAGGTGGCTGGTTATGGTGACCAGAGGTGGCTGGTTATGGTGACCAGAGGTGGCTGGTTATGGTGACCAGAGGTGGCTGGTTATGGTGACCAGAGGTGGCTGATTATGGTGACCAGAGGTGGCTGGTTATGGTGACCAGGTGGCTGGTTATGGTGACTTGAGGTGGCTGGTTATGGTGACCAGGTGGCTGGTTATGGTGACCAGAGGTGGCTGGTTATGGTGACCAGAGGTGGCTGGACTACTGTGGCCATATATGGCCGGATATGGTGATCAGGTCTACTGTTATGAGTGAAAGTCATCGCACGGTAACAAGACCACCGTTCTCATTGTCGTCGATCTCACCTTGTTGCCAAATCGCGGCGGTGCGGTGTAACAAAGCAGGTCAGTGCACATATACGATCGGCTTGGCGTGGATCCAGACTACGGCCTGAGGTGTCGTGCCGCATTAGCGGGGCACGAATGCACCAGGTGTGCCGCTGGCGCTCGATGGCGGCGCTATCACTGCGGCGCCGACAGCCACGAGCGGTCAATGTAGTGAGCGTCGGCCAGAGCCCTTCCCACTGACCTGCTGCACCTGGACAGAACCGCCAGGCTGACCTCCACCGGCCGCAACTGCTCCTCTCTCAACCTACTAGTGAAACCTCTAAAACCTCACGTGCTGATCACACACCGTTCGTCACGGCACGTCCCGTCACGCCACGTCACGCGTCCACAGCTGCCAGCTAATGACGCCACCGTATTGACTTCTCAATAGCGGGCGTAATGTGCAATTCTGCGCGCTCTGTCCGAGCCGGCGCTCATCGCCGGGCGGCGGCCAGATTTATGGCGCCTAATAATGGCGCGTTCCTGTCATCAGGGGTGTCAATCACCGGCCGTCGATCAACATGTCATAAATAGCCGCCGCTGCCCCCGCTGGCCAGATGGAGGCGCTGGCCAGATGGAGGCGCTGGCCAACTGAACGGCTCAGGTGCACGCTCATGTCGTGTCGGCTCCTAGGTCGGATCCACACGCGTGTCAGGTCAGCTACCGTGTCAAGCCGGGTGATGTGTCCGATCAGCTGGAGTCAGGTTAGTTACGGTGTCAGGTCAGCTAAGGTGTGAAGCAAGATGCCGTGTCAGATTCGGGTGCGTCAGGTGATATAGTGTGTGAGATCCGGGTGTGTCAGGTGATGTAGTGAGTCAGATCCGGGTGTGTCAGGTGATGTAATGCGCCAGATAAGGTGGCATATCAGGCCAGGTGAAATGTTAGATCAAGTGTTGCGTTGGGATAATAGATACGTCAGGTCCGGTGGTTTGCCAAGTGAGTTAGTGTTTCAGGTCAGGAGGCACATCAGGTCATGTCGTGTGTCAGGTTAAGAGGTACATCACGTCAGGTGGTTTGCCAGATCTAGCGGTGCTTCAGGTCAGATGGTGTGCTAAACCAGGACTGGTCAGGTCAGGTAGGGTGTGAGGTCAATAACTGTGTGGCATTCGGATTGGCTTGTTCGTGTTGACAAATATTCGAGGACCAAAAAAGCAGGCTACCATGTCTCACATGGCAAGTCTCATACAATGGCCCTGGACTAATGTGGCATGGACTAATATAGCATGGACCAATATCGCATATACTAATATGGTATGGATTAATATGGCATGAACTAATATGACATGGACTAATATGGCATGGACTGATATGGCATGGATTATGAATTGGACTAGTATGGCATGGACTAATATGGCACCAAGACTGATATGGCACCAAGACTAATATGGCAGCAAGTCTAATATGGCACCAAGGCGAATATGACACCAATACTAATTTGGCACCAAGACAAATATGGCACCGCATGGCACCCACACGCCAGATGATCATACAGCATAGCCATCACTGTACAATGGAGTGACTGAGAAGCATGACAACGATTTTTTTTAACAAGAATGGCGAGTTTTGTGGCCATCATCTCAATTTTTTGGTATGTGCCACTGCAAATTTCCATCTACTCTATGGCCCTCCAGTAGTCGATATGCCTGTCCTACGTCACCAACGGCTACCAGAGCCAGTGTAACATACTGTAGATGGCATGCTGCAGTCCGCAGAGTTCTGTATTGATGCACAAACGGAGCGCACAATCACGCCCATTTCCATTGATATCACATCTCCTATTGGCCAGCTCCGGGGGGGGGGGGGCATTGATCCGTAATCAGCCCTCACTCGTATATCTACGCCTGTCCGTCCGGTCTCCTCTGTGCCAACAATGAAAACCACCAGAAAGAATCACCTATTTTGCCCTCCTGACAGGTCCTTTCATGCGACTGCTGGGTGGCACAAGGACACCATTAGTGCGTGGTGTGTGAGCCCACTGGCCAGGCTACCGCTGCGTCTGTGCCGTCTCAAGTAGAGGACAAAGCCGGCACAGACGTGAGCAGCGGTTCCGCTTCTGAGATGTAACAAAGGCACCGTGACAACGTCTAACGGGGCCGACCGATCATGACCCGACCGAAATCGGACGAAATTGGTGCACGACACCAGGTGACACTGGGATACAACACCAGGTCACACTGGGATACAACACCAGGTCGCACTGGGATACAACACCAGGTCACACTGGGATACAACACCAGGTCACACTGGGATACAACACCAGGTCACACTGGGATACAACACCAGGTCACACTGGGATACAACACCAGGTCACACTGGGATACAACACCAGGTCACACTGGGATACAACACCAGGTCACACTGGGATACAACACCAGGTCACACTGGGATACAACACCAGGTCACACCGGGATACAACACCAGGTCACACTGGGATACAACACCAGGTCACACTGGGATACAACACCAGGTCACACTGGGATACAACACCAGGTCACACTGGGATACAACACCAGGTCACACTGGGATACAACACCAGGTCACACTGGGATACAACACCAGGTCACACTGGCATACAACACCAGGTCACACTGGGATACAACACCAGGTCACACTGGGATACAACACCAGGTCACACTGGGATACAACACCAGGTCACACTGGGATACAACACCAGGTCACACTGGGATACAACACCAGGTCACACTGGGATACAACACCAGGTGACACTGGGATACAACACCAGGTGACACTGGGATACAACACCAGGTGACACTGGGATACAACACCAGGTCACACTGGGATACAACACCAGGTCACACTGGGATACAACACCAGGTCACACTGGGATACAACACCAGGTGACACTGGGATACAACACCAGGTCACACTGGGATACAACACCAGGTCACACTGGGATACAACACCAGGTCACACTGGGATACAACACCAGGTGACACTGGGATACAACACCAGGTGACACTGGGATACAACACCAGGTAACACTGGGATACAACACCAGGTCACACTGGGATACAACACCAGGTCACACTGAGAAACAACACCAGGTGACGCTGAGAGAGAAAAAAACCAGGTCACACCGATACACAACACCAGGTCACACCGATACACAACACCAGGTCACACCGATACACAACACCAGGTCACACTGGGATACAACACCAGGTCACACTGGGATACAACACCAGGTGACACTGAGAAACAACACCAGGTGACACTGAGAGAGAAAAAACCAGGTCACACCGATACACAACACCAGGTCACACTGGGATACAACACCAGGTGACACTGAAAAACAACACCAGGTGACACTGAGAAACAACACCAGGTGACACTGAGAGATAAAAAACCAGGTCACCCCGATACACAACACCAGGTCACACTGGGATACAACACCAGGTGACACTGAGAAACAACACCAGGTGACACTGAGAAACAACACCAGGTGACACTCAGAGAGAAAAAACCAGGTCACATCGATACACAACACCAGGTCACACCGATACACAACACCAGGTCACACTGGGATACAACACCAGGTGACACTGAGAAACAACACCAGGTGACACCGAGAGAGAAAAAAACCAGGTCACACCGATACACAACACCAGGTGACACTGGGACACAACACCAGGTGACACTGGGACACTGATACAGAACACTACGCGACAGTGGGATACAACATCAGGCAAAACCGGGCCAGCGACACTGCAGTACATATGTGTGGCTCTGCAGAACGTAGTTGGAGTTCGGGCGCTGCAGAACGCATCGCCGTCGTACGTGGCGGTGGCATGAATGACGTCGGTATCTTTTCATCGCCGGCTTTGTTTTCGGTTGGTGGCGTTTTATATCGGCTCCGTATTGACATTGGCTGGCGTGCGGCTTACGTCCGACCGACCAGGAGAAAACATCGCCTCCGGCGCAGCCCAGCCGGCCAATGTTCGCGCAAAGTCCGACCCGTCACGTCGGGGACGACGTGGCCGCAGCACGAGCGGGATCGAGCGGGACTGGGGACGCTGAGGAAGCGATGCCGGAGACATAGGTTGAGAGACTACTCACCATGACCGGGCACCGACCGGGCACCGTCGGGGACGACGTGGCCGCAGCACGAGCGGGATGAGCGGGACCGGGGACCAGAAGGAGAATAGTTGAAGATACTCACCATGACCGGGCACCGACCGGGCACCGTCGAAACGGGACTGGGGACGCTGAGGAAGCGATGCCGGAGACATAGGTTGAGAGACTACTCACCATGACCGGGCACCGACCGGGCACCGTCGGGGACGACGTGGCCGCAGCACGAGCGGGATCGAGCATGACTGGGGACGCTGAGGAAGCGATGCCGGAGACATAGGTGAAGAGACTACTCACCATGACCGGGCACTGATCTGGGCTAAGTGTGACGGTGGGGGTGGGGTTGGGGGCTAAATACTTTGCAGCCTGCCCAACGTTTATAAAGAAGTATATGAGGTGACTCATGGTAAATAGTGCTGATAAATAGTTGTGAGCATCCTGTGTTTACAGGTAGTGCACGACGAGCTCAAGATAAACAGCACTAGTAAATACTTGTGAGCATCTTGTGCTTACAGGTAGTGTATGAGGAACTCAAGATAAACAGTGCTGGTAAATACTTGTGAGCATCCTGTGTTTACAGAGAGTGCATGAGGAGCTCAAGATAAGCAGTGCTAGTAAATACTTGTGAGCATCTTGTGTTTACAGGGAGTGCATGAAGAGCTCAAGATAAACATTGCTGGTAAATACACGTGAGCATCCTGTGATTACAGGGGGCACATGAGGTGACTCAAGATAAATAGTTTTGGAGGTATGAGATCGGCAACGGGTGAGAACAATTTCCCTTTTTCAAGGGAAGTGTGAAGCAGAGGTGTCACTTTGCATGCGCTAAGGGGGAACTGGCCCACAATTATTAAGTTGCCCTTTCCCCATCATTGATTCCCTCCCCCCCACCCCCCATCCCCTAATCAGACCCAAATGTTGACCCTATGGAGGCGCCCTTCCAGACCGCTCGAGTGCACCCCGACCGCCGCTCAACGATTTCCTTTTTCAGCCGATGGCGAATAAGAAAAATGAGGAAAATGTAATCAAAAACATCAATTCATCACACTAATCAACTTCACAAAATGACACCCATGGTGTGCACTGCGCTGGGCAGTTCCGACCACTGTTTCTCTCGCTTGAAAGTCGTCACCCGCCACAATCACCCTCTCCCCCGCATCCGGCCTCGAAGAGTTGAGTGCAGTCTCCACGTCTGCACGCTATGGAACACTCAGTAGCAGTTTTATCACCTTGAGGGGTGCACGGTGGTGCAAGAAAGGTGTGTTTGTGTCTGTCTGTGTCTGTCTGTGTCTGTCTGTGTCTGTCTGTGTTTGTGTCTGTCTGTGTTTGTGTATGTCCGTGTTTGTGTCTATCTGTGTTTGTGTCTGTCTGTGTTTGTGTCTGTCTGTGTTTTTGTCTGTCTGTGTCTGTCTGTGTCTGTCTGTGTCTAGCTGTGTCTGCATGTGTCTGGCTGTGTCTGTGTATATATGTGTCTGTGTCTGTGTCTGTGTCTGTGTATGTGCCTGTCTGTGTCTGCCTGTGTCTGTCTGTGTCTGTCTGTGTCTGTATGTGTCTGTCTGTGTATGTCTGTGCCTGTATGTCTGTGTCTGTGTCTGTGTATGTATGTGTATGTGTCTGTATGTATATGTGTATGTATGTGTATGTGTCTGTATGTGTATGTGTCTGTATTTGTATGTGTATGTATGTGTATGTGTCTGTATGTGTATGTGTCTGTATGTGTTTGTGTCTGTATGTGTATGTCTGTATATGTCTGCCTGTGTCTGTCTGTGTCTGTGTATGTATGTGTATGTGTATGTATGTGTCTGTGTATGTATGTGTCTGTGTCTGTGTCTGTCTATGTCTGTTTGTGTCTGTGTCTGTGTCTCTGTCTGTGTTTGTTTGTACCTATGTTTGTCTGTGTATGTCTGTGTCTGTCTGTATCTGTCTGTATCTGTCTGTATCTGTCTGTGTCTGTCTGTGTCTGTCTGCACCTGTATCTGTCTGTGCCTGTGTCTCTCGGTGTCTGTCTGTGCCTGTCTGTGTCTGTCTGTGCCTGTGTCTATCTGTGCCTGTGTCTGTCTGTGCCTGTGTCTGTCTGTGCCTGTGTCTGTCTGTACATGTGTCTGTCTGTGCCTGTGTATGTCTGTATCTGTATCCGTGTATGTATGTGTCTACATGTGTATGTCTGTATCTGTGTCTGTTCATCTGTCTGTCTGTGTCTCTCTGTTTCTGTCTGTGTCTGTCTGTGTCGGTCTGTGTCTGCTTGTTTTTGTATGTCTATGTCTGTCTGTGTCTGTCTGTGTCTGTATGTGTCTGTCTGTGTCTGTATGTGTCTGTATGTGTCTGTATGTGTCTGTCTGTGTCTGTCTGTGTCTGTCTGTGTCTGTCTGTGTTTGTCTGTGTCTGTCTGTGTCTGTCTATGTCTGTCTGTGTATGTCTGTATTTGTCTGTGTCTGTCTGTGTCTGTCTGTGTCTGTCTGTGTCTGTATGTGTCTGTATGTGTCTGTATGTGTCTGTATGTGTCTGTCTGTGTCTGTCTGTGTCTGTATGTGTATGTCTGTGTCTGTCTGTGTCTGTCTGTGTCTGTATGTGTATGTCTGTGTCTGTCTGTGTCTGTATGTGTCTGTCTGTGTCTGTCTGTGTCTGTATGTGTCTGTCTGTGTCTGTCTGTGTCTGTCTGTGTCTGTCTGTGTATGTCTGTGTCTGTATGTGTATGTCTGTGTCTGTCTGTGTCTGCCTGTGTCTATCTGTGTCTGTCTGTGTCTGTCTGTGTCTGTATGTGTCTGTCTGTGTCTGTATGTGTCTGTCTGTGTCTGTCTGTGTCTGCCTGTGTCTGTCTGTGTCTGTATGTGTCTGTCTGTGTTTGTCTGTGTCTGTCTGTGTCTGTCTGTGTCTGTCTGTGTCTGTCTGTGTCTGTCTATGTCTATATGTGGACGTGGAGGACACGTCGTCCTCTCAGATCCGTTGTACATTTCGCATGGCCTTTGCCGAGGTGCTGAATGCGCGGGCGTTCACTTCTGAAAAAAAAACTTCTTTTTGTGGGGGGGGGGGGGCTGAGGGCACCATACATGAAAGCCATGGGTGGGCTCGGATGGATTGGGGGCACACTCCATAGTGTGTCCCCAATCCCACTCCATAGGGTTGCATGTTAAGATAAAATTATTAAGCAGAGCCAACATTGAGGGGACTCTTACCCCTCAAATATATATATATATGAAACAATGCCCATGGCTGAATGATAATACTGTCAATATTGTCAATCCTGCCAATATTCTGAATATTATCAATACTGTTAATATTGTGAATAATGTCCATACTGTCAATATTCTCAATATTCTCAATATTTTCAATATTGCCAATAATGTCAATATTGTCAATATTGTCAATTTTCTTAGTTCAATATTTAAGGAAGAAAAGCCCCAATGACCCATACATTTTCACGTCTTTGAGCATCGCTGTTGATGTGTCTGCACATTGTCCTTTGCAACGGTACCTTTATGTTTATACATTGTCAAGGAGCGCATTTTGTCAGGTACTGAGGAACATCATCATAAATTCACGAGGCAGCCTCAACGAGACGCTTGACATCCGGTTCTTTCGCCACACAAAGGTAAGTGCACAGAACAAACTTGGACCAGTTGCCGACCACCCACTTGTCGGGACATTCCTACACCAATGCCGTGCCAGCTGTCCCATGCGAGCGGCCCGGCCGGGGTACGGCCGAGCAGGGCTCAGCACGGGCCCCGGTACGGCCGAGCAGGGCTCAGCACGGGCCCCGGTACGGCCGAGCAGGGCTCAGCACGGGCCCCGGTACGGCCGAGCAGGGCTCAGCACGGGCCCCGGTACGGCCTAGCAGGGCTCAGCACGGGCCCCGGTACGGCCGAGCACAGGCCGGGCCGGGGTACGGCCGGGGTACGGCCGGGGTACGGCCGGCGTACGGGCACGGCCGGGGTACGGCCGGGGTACGGCTGGGCGCGGGGACGGCCGGGATCTGGCTACGGTACCGGCGCGGAGGCCGGCATCTGGCTACGGTACCGGCGCGGAGGCCGGCATCTGGCCACGGTACCGGCGCGGAGGCCGGCATCTGGCCACGGTACCGGCGCGGAGGCAGGCATCTGGCCACGGTACCGGCGCGGAGGCCGGCATCTGGCCACGGTACCGGCACGGAGGCCGGCATCTGGCCACGGTACCGGTGGGGAGGCCGGCATCTGGCCACGGTACCGGTGGGGAGGCCGGCATCTGGCCACGGTACCGGTGGGGAGGAGAAGGGAGCCGCCTTACGGGTCACAAGCGCCGTCCGCAAGCAATAGGTTACGTGCGGTGGTTGACAGTGCCGCAGCCGAGCAGCTACCGGTGCCGCTTCTCTCGGCGGGCTGTACTATTAATGTGCCCAGTGACAGGTGTGCCCGGGCAGACAGGTGCAGACGTGCTCGGTGGCGGTGTTTTGCTAACTGTATAGCGTGCTACAGCAGCAAACACTCGAGGGGATGTCAAGAAGTGTTCCTTCTCTCTTAATCAGCCAATAATTTGCGCTATATTAACATTTGCTCTTTGTTGAAATGTTGCATCAAGTGGCCTCGGGTAACCAGAGTTCTGTCTTCTGAAACTCATTCAGTTGGTGCGGCCATTCGTGACCATATATATATTACGCCCAATCACGTTGGTCCCAAAACATTGAGGGATTAATTAGTAAGCTCACCTTACCCGCGCCTCCCAAACCCACCCAATTCTGTTTTCTCGATGTGGGCTATATTGATGTTTCGCTTGTGTAGCGTTAGCACAGCAAATTCATTCATTTTACTGTTAAGGCGACACGTAGCTTGATTGACGTGCAGCTACCACATCCCGATTTCCTTGCGAATTTCGTCCCTGAGCTCTCGAGAGGTTATTTCCTATTACCTCACACGATCGAGCACAAAATTGCACCACAGGACCACTCCCCCCAAAAAAATCAAAGGGGCAGGGAAAACGTAGCAGAAGACTTATTTTGGGGTGCTTTCATCTGCAACGATGGAGAGCTTTTTGTACGCCACAAAGTTTTTTTGTAGGCCACAAAGTTTTTTGTAGGCCACAAAGTTTTTTTGTAGGCCACAAAGAACGACTGAAAGAGTTGCGTCTCCTCCAGTGGACTTTGAATGGCCTCTTTGTCAGCCTTAGAGTTTGGGTGAAATGCAACTGATACACCAATATCTATGCTTAGACTATTTGATGCCCAGTTGGTACGAAAAAAAATGTCGAACTTCATTTTCCCATGCACGCTATTTGTATGGTATTACCTCTTGAAGTCTATCCTACCGAAACGAAAAATACGTTCACTAGAACTTGAGAGCATCTGACTCTCAAAACTACAACATTACCGCATTTATGAGGTGAAGCAACTTAGCTTGAGGTGTAATACGGTGTCACATGTCGTCGGATATAGGCAAGAGTCCTATATTCAAGTTTCGGCCAGAATATTAGGTGCAATGTAGCGCCGCTTTCCTGCATCAGATCTATCGTCACCACGCTTTATGGTGTGGAAACACTCTAATCATCATGTTCACGGCGAAATACCATCTAGGCAATCATTTGACTGAAGTATGACCTGACTGGCTCTGATACGGAACTTGAAGATCAGCTTAGGCACCACTAGCTTAACATGATTTCTTTGGATCAATATTTTCGCAATGTACGCTAATGTGCAAAATTATAGCTCACGATGTTCATTGGATCTATCGAACTCCTCGCTGACTGGTGCTACTGCTGCTAGTTGCACCCAGGATTTTACTTGACCTCGTTTTGGCATGTTGTGCTATGACCTAAGGAATACTCGAGTTTGGTACCGTCAGATTACCGGAATTCCCAGAGGATTCTGGCCACTGTTTGGATTGTGTCTGCTATATACACATTTGTGTTTTCGAAACGACTAAAAAAGCTCACTATTTCGAAGAGTTTGAACACAAATGCAATTCCCTGAACTAGATCACGGGACACGGGCAGGTATTTCGCTCGGGATCGTAAAGGTGTTTACTTGCTGCCAGCTTTGATGGTCATTTCGACTGCAATCAACATTGACAGGTCAAGATGGGCATCAATAGAAAGCCAAATTGAAAAGCAGTATGTTGTGTTATCACATGACTTTTCCTTCGTACGAACGGAATGCGGGCTGTTAACTTTCTTGGAATTCATGTGGGATCCGATCCCAGAATCTCAGCCGGGAACCAATCCTCGAAGTGTATTCCGGAGTCCAGTATAAATATTCGTTGATCTATGATCTATTATTTTAGGTGCAGTCACGCTCGGGGCCTCAAAAGTTCGCACCTGGGCCACTGAAAATCACGCTGGGGCCTTCAAATTTCGCATCTGGGCCCCTGAGAAGAACGCTGGGGACCCAAAAAGTCGTGCCGGGGTTCATAAAAATGTTGGGCCGGGACCCCTGAAAATGACGCTGAGCCTGGAGGTACCAAAAAGTCAGGCCCGGGCCCCTGATAGTTACGCTAGGGGGAGGGGGGGTCGACAGGTTGCACCGGGGCCCTCAAAAGTCCAAATGGGACCACCAAAAAAAATTGACGCCGGGGCAACGAAAAACAGTCCGGACAGAGAATATCACTCTGGGGTCCCAACAATCGCTCCAAAAGCCTTCAAAACGTGTTGGGCCCCACAAACGTGTCGAGGCAACTAAAGCTCGCGCTAGGGACCCCAACAAATGACGACGAGGTCCAAAAAAATCGCACTTAGACCCAAAAATTTAGCGCCGCTGCCATTGAAAATTTCACTAGAGGCCAAAAAATCGCGCCGGGAACCAGCAAATCGCAGGTGGCTTTCAAAAAAACCAATTCCTACCAGGAATGTCACTCTGCGGCCACAAAAAATGCATCAAAGATCTCAAAGATCAATTGGACCAAAATTGCCCAAAGATCAAAGACCGACATTTCCTTCCGCTATCCAATCCGTTCCCAAAATACAACATGGTCATAACCTGATTGGTTGCAGTAATAAATAACAACTAGACTGGGTGTAATCACTGGAGGGGGCTGGGGGACATGTCCCCCAAATTTTGAAGTGGCGATTTGTCCCCCTCAGTTTCTTTCGTGTCCCTGTCAAGCCTCAGTATTTAAATACCTGTGTATCATCGCCGCAAATTTCTTCTTAATCCTGAAGATAGTGAAAATATATATACAAGAGAAGCACTAAAAATACTAGAAGTCGATCCAGCCCATCAACGAGCCTCGCAGGCTATCTGTCGTCACAAAATCTCCGAGTGGTATATCAGCAAGCGTTAGAAATTTCTGCTTCCACACCATTCTTGAATAACATGAACCTAGACTATCTTGTGCTCTCGCTTGGGTGGAGAATTATGCTTTGCGAAGCAGCAAACTTGAATTATCGCAAGGCTTTATACGTCTTAAGTTGCCTTTCCCTGCGCATATATCGATATATCTTGAACAAACGTGACTATGGGTGTCCTTGGGTATCTGCAAGGCCATGGAGGGGCGTCTTGGGCAGCCTTAAGCATTTAGGCCAAGCTCACGTCGTATTCATTTTCGCATTCAGCGCCGAGTTCGCCACATACGTATTCGTATTCGTATTCACATTCAGCGATGTGTTCATGTTCGTTCAAATCAATTACCACAAATGTTTCTGCCTGTACTGAACACGCTGGAAGCAACTGCATGGGTCTCACATGACCACTTTAGCGGCGAAGGTCCAACGCAAACCGGTTTCTTCGGTCGCCTCGCATTATTTTTCATTTTCATACAAACATGCCCAAATTTGGCATCAAGTGATAGCCTGTGGGGAACCCTCGTGAAACATTTCAAACCGGGACATCAAGGTCAAAGTCAAATCGCAAGGTCAAAGGTTAGCTTGATATTTTAGATGGCGATATTGAAGCGACAGTCACCGAGCGCGAGGTTCGGTCGCTATCGCTTCAATTTCTATAAAATGGACGTCATTCAACGTGGCTTGCTGTGCGGTATCCGAAAGTTGAGCAATCGAATTATTTGTCAAGGTCAAAGGTCAATCTGATTGCATTGGTCGCCTCGCATATAATTTTTTCGTTTCCGCCCAAACCTACTCAAATCTCGTATCAAACGATAGCCCGTGGTCAACCCTCAAGGAACATTTCAAACCGGATCATGTCAAGGTTAAACCTCAAGGCCAAAGGTTCGTTTGACTTTTCCGATGGCCTTGCGTTTGGTCGCTACGCCTTCAAGTTGCATAACATGGGAGTCATTTGACGCAGCTTGTTTCGCTGTGTCAGAAAGTTAAGAAATCGAAATAATTTCGGTCAAAGGTGAAATTGATTTCTTCGTTCGCCTCGCATATTGTTTCATTTTCGCCCAAACCTACCCAAATATAGTATCAAGCGATAGCCCGTGGGAAACCCTCGAGCAACGATTCAAACCGGGACATGTCAAGGTCAAACCTCAAGTCCAAAGGTTAGGTTGAATTTTCCGAAGTCCTCGCTTTTCGTCGCTGTGGTTTCAGTTTGCACGAAGTGATTGTCATTCTACGCGGCTTGCCGTACGGTATCAGAAAGTTGAAAAATCAAAAGAATGCCCAAGGTATTGAAGGTCCGGTGTGTGTACAACGATTGAGTGTAATATTGTAATAAGAGGAGCAGATCTCTTTTTGTTTGCAACCATTGTGATGGCAGGCGCTCATAACCTATTTGACTAGTAGCTTCACCAGGAAATCCGTTTTAACCTGCTCGGACGACGCTCTCATTGCTGGTTCTTAATTTACACTGCCACATTGTTCTTCCGGACATATAAATTATAGAACCGTGTTTTCAAGTCTTTCAAGTCTTCAAGCTTTCTTCTTAATGTTTCAACGGAAGTTGTCAAATTTGCAAGAGAAGTCACACGTAAATGCGCACGATTTTCTGATCAGCCGGAGTTCATAACCGCGAGAGAACAATGTTGAAGCAGGGGTGGATCCAGGAATTGTCATGGGGGCACTTGTCTGGAGGGGCGCCATTTGTTTGGAAGGGCGCCACACAAAGTATCTACCGCCTCTGGCTGAAAAAAATAGAGGGGTGCACGCGGACTTCCTAGGGGGCGCCCTTCCTTCTAAAGGGGCGCTTTTTCCTATCAGAAAAAAGATCAGGTTATTTTTGCTCAGGTTACTCTATTTCTGCTCAGGTAACTCTAGAAAAAAGAAGTTAATGGAATCAGCACTACCTCTTCCCTGCCTGGCTGTTGGGCGTGTCATGCACACTCTGGCACGGCGCCTTTTGTTCGTGCGATATATCCAGAGGCGCAGACTAGGGTGGCTGGGGCTTCCTCCTCTCAGGAACCAAAATACACTATATCAAGCAAGAAATTGTGAGATTTTCACCACGCAAATTTACATTTTCGTCTCTCTCTCTCTCTCTCTCTCTCTCTCTCTCTCTCTCTCTCTCTCTCTCTCTCTCTCTCTCTCTCTCTCTCTCTCTCTCTCTCTCTCTCTCTCTCTCTCTCTCTCTCTCTCTCTCTCTCTCTCTCTCTCTCTCTCTCTCTCTCTCTCTCTCCTCCTTTCTATATATATATATATATATATATATATATATATATATATATATATATATATATATATATATATATATATATATATATATATATATATATATATATATATATATATATATATATATATATATATATATATATATATATATATATATATATATATATATATATATATATATATATATATATATATATATATATATATATATATATATATATATATATATATATATATATATATATATATATATATATATATATATATATATATATATATATATATATATATATATATATATATATATATATATATATATATATATATATATATATATATATATATATATATATATATATATATATATATATATATATATATATATATATATATATATATATATATATATATATATATATATATATATATATATATATATATATATATATATATATATATATATATATATATATATATATATATATATATATATATATATATATATATATATATATATATATATATATATATATATATATATATATATATATATATATATATATATATATATATATATATATATATATATATATCTCTATCTCTATATATATATATATATATATATATATATATATATATATATATATATATATATATATATATATATATATATATATATATATATATATATATATATATATATATATATATATATATATCTCTCTCTCTCTCTCTCTCTCTCTCTTCTCTCTCTCTCTCTCTCTCTTTCTCTCTCTCTCTCTGTTTCATTGCTTTATTTGGTCGCCCCCAGGAAAGTATTGGTTGCGCCACTGGGTGTAGTTATTGCACTACAATAACTACACCCAGTGCAGTTATAACACAATTAGTTATTACTAATTGTAGAATCTAAGTTCAGTTTGCACGCATTACCAGGGAAGCCAATACATTGCATTCCTAAAGAACAAGAACTATGCTGCATATAGGGCATTCCTGGCTCCTTTTCCTCACGAGCTCATAAGCTAGCAGTTTTATTTTTCACATGATCTATTTGGAAGGACTGGGGTCCACCATTCATGCACATTCACATACCGGCTTTCATGGAGTATTTCACCTCTTCCCATTGTCATAATTATAACCATCTTGCGCTTAGATCAGGAAAATCTAACCTAGCGTAACTTCTAACTTTGTGATTGCTCAAACGCGAGCTTCGGGTAGGTAAAAATATCTCAACTTTCATAGCTCTATTTATTTGGATAAATAGTGATGCCTGCTAAATACGATGATCCTGCACAGGCTATGAGTACCAATGTTGTTCAGGTCAACTGAATGACAAGGGTTAGATGATGTTTAAACATCGAGAGAACAATGAACTGAGTTCCGTTTTCAGTGTTCATATTCATCATGTGTTGTGTATGTTGACGATTGCGAATATTGTAAAGTAACTGTTATATTGATTAAAGGTTTCACATTTGTGATCAAATTCTGGTGTACAGGCGATCAGCATCAGTCATCCTGAACATTATATTATATGAGACCATCTATTTATAAAATTGAAGTAATGGAAATATTTGAATAAATATTTGACATATAATTTCCACCATCAAACTTGGGAGTATCAATACATGTCCAATCCCCATCCCCGATTACTTTGCCAAAATCCCATCTAATCGGCTCAGTCATCAGTACCGAACGAGGTGTCTCCCTCAGCAGCGCTGACCCCCCTGGAACGCCTGTACCGGCTGGCGGGAGACTGGACGATGAGCCCAGATTGTAGCGGCGCGGACGCCGCCGCCACATGTTTCTCATCCGAAGAACAATGCGGATCATAGACTCCCCCTCGGCAGTCCTTGTCATCGACGTGCCTCGGCTGTCCGTCGACGGCCTCGCGCCCGTGGACACCCTGAACTGCTGGTCACCATCTGGTCTCCATGCGAGCCGTCCTCCGTCAGGGACGACTACACAGCGAGGTGTCCCAGCGTCAGGGGCGTCCCAAGAACGGAGCATCTCCGTCCTGTCAGACTGGGGCGCACCATTTACACGACACCCCTGCGTGGCGTCATGCGTGCCGACCTTGCTCAGATGCGGCGGAGGATCTCACCTGTTGACGGCACTGTGAGCCCGAGCGAGCTACTCCCGGTGTGAGGTGACACCGCACCCAGCTGGATAGGTTGACCAGCAGCCCGTGAAGACACCCCGCGCTCACTCGGTCGTGACGGGCACCGGCAGCGCCGCACACTTCGCGCGCAAACTGCTGGCCGATCGCGCCGGCGGCCGACTATTGTCGCGCGAACAGCGCTGGCCCGGCGAACGCGTCTGGCCGGCCGGGCGGCCGGCACCACCGCCGCCGCCGCCGCGCAAGACGCGCCTTCTGACGTCACCCCATTGTTGGCCAATCGGCGGCCGCGCGCCCCACCGCTCGGCCAATCACAATGGCGTCTTGAAGACAATAGCTTCAGCGCCATCCAATGGGAACAACAAGTGCCGTCCCATTGTTGGCGGTCGGTGGTGGCATTGCCCATTGTGCGCCGACCGACGGTGGGAGGGCGGCCGAAGAGGCCGGCCGGCGGCCCAGTGGTCGCCAGGTAACAATGGGACGGGCCTGACGCGCCGGCCCCTCCCACCGCCGTCCCGTAGACTGCTGCGGAGACTCCCAGGTGAAAGTGGTGCATTCGCCGCCACCCCATGCTACTAACTTGGGAAAACCGTAGAGACATGACCGCGAAACACTCGTAGGAAACACGTAAATAGCCATCCCCGCATGACGTCGGACGTACATGAGCGGATTTGCTTCTCAATTAGAAATAAATGGCTACCTAGCGGTGCTGTCGGAAGTAGATGAGCCGACTTGCTTTAGGAAAACATAGACAAAAAATACAAATACAAATTAGCATAACGTAAAACGACTACCCAGAGGAGCCATCGGACGTAGATGAGCCGATTTGCCTTGCAACTCATAACGTAAATGGCTACCCAGAGGTACAGCGGACGTAGAAGAGCCGAATTGTAAAACACCGTACTAACCCAACTGACAACCCTGCATGGCATGCTTAGACTAACCCGCTACTAACAACTAACACGCGGCGGCCGGCGTGATAGGCGGTATGGACAATTACCTCCTTGTTCGCACGGTAAAGATCCCCCGGTGCTCTTCGATAAAAGTAGGCTAAAGCCGGCACCCTGGCAAAATCAACTTCTCGCCACTATCAAAACACCCCCACCCCCACCCAAACTACAAATTATTTGGTGGAGGAGTAAAGTAAAATTAAAACCATTTAGACATCAGATGTCCCCAACCCAATGCATTCAGCACCTAAAATATCACACAAACCAGAACGTAAAATTCCCTTAACGTAAATGTCACTTGCCTGCACCTTGATCACAAACGCTCGCTTTATAGACAGACATGTAACGTACTCGCTTTAAAGGCGGCGCAAATGACCTTATGGTCCGGCACGCCTAAAAAAATAACTCTCCCCCCTCGATATTTTTTTCGGAGCCACATCGAATGATAAATGCAAGAACTGCACCTGACCTGATTTCGAATGGTCTTCGTTCGCTATTTTTCTGGACGAGTGTTGACTGCTCGACACAAATAGTTGTCACTGTGGGGTATCGACAAATATGTATTGTTTTGGGTTATCCTCCGCTAAAAGGTTGTATCACTTAATTAATGGTTCGGTTTCTTCTTCCCCCCCCCCCCCTTCCTCCGCCACCAGTGTTGCATTGTTGCATTGTTGCACCAAACGCATTGGGATGGGATGGGACGATGGGAAGAAACGTCCAAGTGAAAGCAATGAAGTCAAAATTGTTCAAGTGGGACAAAAAATATCCCGGATGGAATATTCTGAAACATTTGATGACAAACAATAGTCAAAACGGAAAGTTCAGATAACAAAATATTAACAAGAGGTCGTGCTTACGTGGCATCAATCACACGGGCTCCTCTGCGTTTTCCGTCCATGAAATGCTCACCGGCAGCATTATCACGGGACACATGCACGGTACCAGACCCCTGAAGATAAGAGAACAGGGGTGTGGGAAGGATGACAAAGTTGGCAGCAAGGGCGATTTCAGATTCAGTTAAGTCATACAGCACCATAAGACAAACCACAAAATGCGTTCGAAGAAAATGGTACATTTTGTTATGCTTTCTTACCTGGAACTGAATAACTTTTGAAGTTAAACCGAGAGAATCCATTTCCGTGTAAATTGCTCACATTTATAATGAAGTCATCACAGTCTTGGAACACACAAAACTTACTCGTTGGCTGCGTGTTGATTTGATTGAAAAAAAAATGGGACATGTGATTGTGGAAATTTGACTGAAAAATAGCAGCATACTGGGTTTCTTTCTCAGGGTATTGCATTCTTGCCGGCAAAATCGATATCATTAACTTAAAATCAATTGTGCAATTTCGAAAGCAGAACTGATAACAATGGGTCTTCCGCAAGACTCCATGCTGGGTCCGCTGATCTTCCTTACATACATACATGATTTGCCTAATGTTTCTCTACTAGGGATATTTTGTTTGTGTGACGATACTGCTGCCATGATTTGCAGTATAAATATAGGCATAATGGGAAGAGCACAATTCTTTACCACAAGTCGTGAGCTGAATTATTGATTCAATAATTCGATTCTAGACTATTTAAAGTACTGGAAACTAATATGAGGAAACAATAATCCAACCAGATTAGGCAGGGCCAGTAAGATACAAAAAAAAAACATTACGAATTTGTATCATACAGCTGTGAAGCACGTGTTGACCATTTATGATACATCTCCATGTTAAAATTACACAAACCATTATGGCTTTTCATAATGGTCAGGTATTATTATTATTCGATGTATGTGGAATACTAGTCTCACAATTTGTACCCTATGATTGCCATGCCATTGCAGCAAATTAACACCAATTTTAATTTTCACGTGTGCAGGTGCAGGTTAGAATAATGTATGCACTCGCTAATAAGAAGATTCACCATAGGCTTGCCGCTTCGCGTCTTGCCCATTATCAATGTTCTTATTGGACTCGTCCATAAATATCTGGCATTGCACCAATCCATGGCACCATCAAGTGTATGTACCAATAGAAGAATATTGATGAATTTAAAAACAAAGTTGAAACAATTGCGTGCATAGCTTAGGTTGTCAGTACTCCACCAAAATAAGCAAAAAAAAGAAGCAAAACGTAGTAAATACTTCCTGATAATACTGCGTCACTTTCGCCTCGTATCCCTGCACGCCCGTATGACAGCTGAAAACCAGAACTCTTGATACTGGAGGTTAATAAACGTACCTTACATAAAAACAATGGTCACACTACTTAGCCATAGTTCTGTTTAATCTGACCAGGGTTAAGCATCAGGCGTACCCTGACATTATTTTCAGCAAAATATGCATAAGTCGTGAAGAAAGGCGTGCAGTACGTGTTCAAGCGCTGCGCTCTTTTCTTCTTCAGCTATTTTAGAAAAACCCGAGATGGAACACATATTAATCGTCTTCCGAACGGTGCTGGTTAATATTTCTAGCGCACTGTCAGGATATGCTGGCGTGTTGCCAAATCACGGGTCACTTTTTATGAAATCAACGGAAGGGAGTGATGTAAATTTCAGCTATGAGACTGACCAGCACTAGGAGTAGTTCCAGAGGATTACATTTAGCAGGCATTAGACAGAGTAAATCGAGCATTGAGGGATCCACCTAATGGCATGTAAAATGGCACTACGGTTATATGTTGCTGCCTAATAAGCACGCTATGATATTTTCCGGATGCTTGTTGTTATCAAATGAAGTTCAATCAATAGCGAGCTCGTGCAAGTGAAGTCAGGCGATTATCCAAGTGCGGGAATCAAAGCATTCAGTCAAAGCCATATGTGATACGCTACCCGATGAAAGGCAAATAGTTGCTGAAGTGCGCAATGAATACTGAAGATTGCATTACCCAGGAGAAAACAAGTCCAAAAGTGTTTTTCGGTTCAATGTTGCAGCGAATAAGGCGCACAATATCAAAGGCAGGCATAAGAAGTTCTGTGAAAGGCCCATATCCAATACGGTTAAATGTTAAAGCGCGGATCGAGTATACCTCAGATGTAAGGATATTAATGACTTTTGATTGCTGAGAGACTGCCTGCAGCATTGTTACTATACATAAATATTGGAGAAGGTGTAGGATCAGTGCCTGTGTGCAATGCTGCATGCAATCTAAACCATCATGGCATTCAGCACACTTAATGGAGCAGATTCCGGAGTTAAAGAAGGCTTGTTTGCGCAGCTACTCTCATTTTAAAATAATACCGGCGACTTAGCCTTGCAGCCTACAAATACACAGAGATGGCATAGACAGAGACCAATGGCGTGCACGGCATTTTGTGACCTTCACCAGTGCGGGAGGGAGGTGTATGTTAGATCAACACTAAGATATGCTCCTCATTATAATGGCATAGGTACTAACCATGTGCTACAGTTCGACGTAGAGGTATGGGTTCATGTGAGGTCAAATTGCTGCATTATTTTGGAGAGTTCCGAAATAGTGCCAGAAAACACTGTTTTGTGTTTGTACTCAGGAGCAGCATTAGACGCCACGTTCAGTTTTAGCGCTCACATTATCCTCAAAGTGATTCCAAACTCGAAAAAGGTCACTTGATATCAAGTTATGTCACTGATCTATGAAGATCTCGGAAAGATCAATGGCATATGGAAACAGGTTAGCTGAGTTTCCCATCACTGTACCACATCCATCGTTTTGATTTGCGGGCAGCCGACACGTCAGCCAGGCCACGTTTTGCCAATCTTCTGGGATTCTATTTCGTTCCAAAGCAGTGGACCTCTGGCGGCCATTTCGCTTCTGAGACATTTGTGTAAAGCTGGTTACATGTAAATGTGAATTAGGAATCGATGTGAAATGTGGCCCTTAGCAACAGCTGTCATGTGACTTAATTGAACCATGCACTGTTGACATTCAATCAATAGTAATTTATGTATTTTGTCATCCAGTTGCAAGGCTGACATAAATAGTGATTGTGAACTTATGTGGAGTACCAAGATCATTCCGTAATTGGGTGGGTCTTCAATGTTTTCAAGTTTGGGCTGTTGTGCACTGTACGTAGGTAGGTTCTTTGACATTGGTGAAGGGCCTATCAGTACACCGTACGAATTGTGTAAATTGTATTGTTGGCCAGGTACCATTATGCCAATTTGTCCCCCCATTTTGTTCAAGACACTGAGATGCCAACACAAACAAAATGGTAAGTCAGACATGCATGCTATACTATGTAAACGGGAATTATGTCTGTTCGAATTTTGTTTAAAAGAAAGGAAAATGTATGTCAAATCGAATTACAATCACCATTTGGGAAAATATTGGAGACATTAATTATATTTGTACCTGTATCCTTCACAAAAACCATCCAATACAATGTTGAAGTGTAGTTCGCGCTGCATAATGCGGATGTTAATTAGCTTACTTAATAGTCACCTTGATATTGTGTTCTCGTCTGATAATTTATCATGAGTTTGTAACAGATCGGGCAAAACCCGATACCTAATCCAAAAACCTCCCAAAATGTCTGCCGCTCTTGACCAGGCTTTCGGTCGTCCCATTTGACTTCTCTAGTTGTGATATTTATATCACCCCTAGTAGTGGTTTGGTAACCTGAAATGATGCACGTGTTCGGTAGCGGCCTACTTTTCGGTTAACATGCCTTGTAAGAAAAGTTACTGCTAAAACGTTGCAACGCCTCATGTCAACAGCACTGTAGGTTGAACTAGCGTGCAGTACAGCCACGTATTTTGATTATTAACCGACATTCAGCAAAGCATATATACAAATCAAAAGCAAAACCGGTATAGCGAGTGATATGAGCCGTATTGTGTGCATACACAATCTCTTTAATGTCTGAATACCATGAGATATCTCACCGAGAGCAACAGAACACTTCGGGCACCATTAACCGCGCCTTCTAGTTTAATTCCCTTGTCTAGCAGCTGAACAATATCAGACAATGCTGTCTGAGAACGTACAACACTAGCGATGTCGTGATGGGCATAAAGTGACAGCAGTAAACGCAGGCTACGGCATCAGCGGGCTACGGCAAATGTCCACACTTTCTAAACGCTTATAATGTTTTAAGGTAAGTCGATACTGAATGGGCTGATGCACTTAAATGACGGATAATGCCTGGCAGAAATAATTAAGCGTAGTTTGTTTAACCCTAATTGGCAGCTCTGGCATCAAAGCGAAGCACACACAAACCTTCAGATCGCACGCTCTACGACTGCTTTTAGCAATGTATGTGTAGACGCCAGACCGAATTTTGCCGCACTCATTTCCCTGCATAACATGCCTGTCTGAATCTGCAAACGAAACTGAATTATACTGCACAATTTTCACCGATACCGCGGCGGCAGAACTGATTTTCAATTAATCGTATGCTCCAGTCATGATTTCAAATTACCCCTGGGCCCAACGAGACCTTTGACTGGCGGAGCGGAACTTATTGTGGGCGCCACAGAGGAAGTCGCTACTTTGCCGGAAAATCAAAGCTTTGGGCGTGCTTGGCATTTCAAAGCAGAGAAGTACAAACGGTGTCGGCTTCCCAGAAGCCGGAACTGCCTGAAGTATTGGACATTTCAAGAAAAAGCTTCAGTAAAATGTATGATATTGCTGTATTAATAAAAGTTCCTATGCCAAAATAACTCAGTTTATAAGGCAGTATCGCGCGATGAATCTCGTGAGTACTAGAGTGGTACTGATCTGGTTCTAGTGCATCAGCCGATAAGTCTGTACTTGATTAAGATCAATAAGTAGTTGTACCAAGAACACCAGCCGGGCAATCTGCAACTGGTCCATATCAGGTGGTAGCTGTACCAAGAGCACCAGCCGGACAATCTGCAACTGGTCCATATCAGGTGGTAGCTGTACCAAGAGCACCAGCCGGACAATCTGCAACTGGTCCATATCAGGTGGTAGCTGTACCAAGCGCACCAGCCGGACAATCTGCAACTGGTCCATATCAGGTGGTAGCTGTACCAAGAGCACCAGTCGGACAATCTGCAACTGGTCCATATCAGGTGGTAGCTGTACCAAGAGCACCAGCCGGACAATCTGCAACTGGTCCATATCAGGTGGTAGCTGTACCAAGAGCACCAGCCGGGCAATCTGCAACTGGTCCATATCAGGTGGTAGCTTTACCAAGAGCACCAGCCGGGCAATCTGCAACTGGTCCATATCAGGTGGTAGCTGTACCAAGAGCACCAGCCGGACAATCTGCAACTGGTCCATATCAGGTGGTAGCTGTACCAAGAGCACCAGCCGGGCAATCTGCAACTGGTCCATATCAGGTGGTAGCTGTACCAAGAGCACCAGCCGGACAATCTGCAACTGGTCCATATCAGGTGGTAGCTGTATAAAGCGCACCAGCTGACATATCTGTAATTGATCCATGCTAGGGTATAATTCATTAAAATGACAACCGATGACTAAAACAAGTCATCGTTGGTTGTTTGGTTAGAAATTGAACCCCTAAGCGCTGTGTTTGTTCCACAATGCTGAGTGACAATCATGCTATTGAGGTTCTTAGTTCATATTTTGTAGCACACATACATTGAGGAAAACTACCTCGTTGCCCACCAGCGTAGATAGAAGCGTCAGCACGGAAGAATGTTCAGCGGGGATACAGTGCTTCAGATACATTCCGTCACTTCAACGTCAGCATGCGTGGTGTGAAAAGTGGAGAAATTGAAGTGAAAAAAGTGCTGAAAAATTTATACAGAGGCGAATACCGGGGGTAGGGCGGGGACACTGGGGCATGTGCATGTGGCAGCATCTCCGCCGCTCAAAATTTGTTGACAGCCCAAGTCGCCCCTCTCAGAAGGAAAGCCCCTCTGAGAGGAAAAGGCGCCATCCTAAGAGGTCAAGGCGCTCTTCCAGTATGTTGGAATGCACCCTCCGCCACCATCACGCTCAACACATTTTCAGTCTAAGGCTGAAATTTGTTGATGGCCGAAGGCTGTGCAGGGACGTTCGCGGTTCCGAAACTCGAGACGAGTGCCCTCATGAAAATGATTCGACTCGCGCCTGACTCTATGCACACTATTCCCAAAGACACGGATCCCCAATAAAGTGATAAGTTGATAACATGGAATATCTAAGTGCAATACAAATCCCCCAGTGGCTATGAAGTGGGACGCGAGGTGCGATCCAAACGTTCTGGGACTGGTTGGGTAGAGCGTTGACAGGCTGCAGTACGGGCTTCTTGAGGCGTTAAATGGCGATAACCAGCTTCATCCTGAAGCTGCGTTCCCCGTTCATAAACACACGTGTCTATTTCACAGGCGCCTTTCTTTGTTAGTGTTATTAGCCTCCTACGAATTTTTGCGGGAGGAAAAATGTTCAACTTGAAGGAGTAGCTTGCATATATCAAATTTTGCTTGATCTTGGGGAAAATTCCCAGCCTGCATTTGAGGCAGGGGGCCATGCTTCCTTCCAAAAAATATTAAAACAATACCCGCTCTTATAGATCTAGAAGGCCGTGTAGATCTTGGTGCCGTGTCGTCAGAGAAGGCACCTGCTGCCCACCAACAGATCAGAGTCATATCCATCCAATTCTACAAAATCCCAGAGGCCCTGCAACTCTCATGGTCACACAAACGCAGAGGAATTCATTCTTCAGGAGCCCTCCAACGCCTGCAAGTGCCATCGAACTACAAGCGGCTCCATGTAGCCAAAAGTGACCATTCGGCTTTAAAAACAATTCCAGCTTTATGAAGCCCCTCCAGCTTCAAGAGGCATCCCCAATTTCTGAGGACCTTCCAGCTTTCTTAGGGGCTCCGTGAGCTCCTAGGAGCCCACTCCAGCTCCCAGAAACCGCTCCTGTTTCCATCCGACCCTGTAGCTCTCGGACTCTCCGAGCATTCAGGGGCCCATCAAATAGTCCAAATTCCCAGAAGCTCTCTATCTCGAACGGCCTCTCTTCCAGCTGTCTGGGACTCCTCAAAATCCTAGAGGTCCGTGAAATTGTCAAACTAGCAGGGCTCTCCATCTCCCTGAACCCCGAACTGGGGGCGCACTTCTCTTTTCAGAAGTATTTCAACCATGGAGAGATAATCCAGCTCCATGGGTTCATACAGTTAAAAATATCCATCCAGTTACAAGGATCCGTCCTGTTTCAAGGGAATCCCCAGCCTGAACGTAAGCTGTCCCACCAGTATCAAGGGCGCCTCCAGCTTCAAGGATCCCTCCAGCCTGAAATGGCCCTTCCAGTGTCAAGGGCCCCTCCAGCTTCGAGAGGCATCTTCAGCTTCTAGGGGCCCCTCATGTTCCCAGCTGAGTCTAGACAATTCCCGAGACTCCTCCACCGAACTGAAATGAGGCTGCATTGAGCGCGCCATGTGTGCTGAAAATTTCTGGTTTAGCCTAGTGTAAATACAAATTGTCGTTTTTGTCTAGTGAATTGCTTTGGTTAAGGGGGCAGGGGTACCGGTTCCCCTTAGCAGATCAGCAGCTTCCTCATATGAGAACAGGTGAGAACGTACAAAATTGCATCTACCCTATTTATAATAATGAAGTAAATGTTTCAGATGATGTTGGATTTCAAACCGGTATCTTAAGTTATGTTATAAATGCAAGCATCGCCAACCAATCACATTTTCTTTCTTGATCGGCACGCGGCTCTTCTGCACACAGTCTACTTGACTTGGCTGAACAATATGGCCCGAAACTGTAAATCAACACTCGCCGCCTAGACGTATGCAATATGGTCTTAATGAGGCATCCGGCACACGTCCTCAACAGTCATTATTTCTGGAATAAGCTTTAGGTATCACCATGGCGCCGTCCGGTCGGTTTCCGAATCTGCGACAGCAGTGGTAGGTTTGCTGTTCGATAGTCCTCCAGGCGCAATAATTATTGTTGGCCCGGCCATCAGGAATAGGAACATACTTCGCCCCCACTCTCCCTCCCCCTTTCCCTCTCCCTCTCCCTCTCCATTTCTCTCTCTCTTTCCTCTCTCTCTCTCTCTCTCTCTCTCTCTCTCTCTCTCTCTCTCTCTCTCTCTCTCTCTCTCTCTCTTTTTTTTTTTTTTTTTTTTTTTTTTTTTTTTTTTTTTTCTCTCTCTCTTTCTCTTTCTCTCTCTCTCTCTCTCTCTCTCTCTCTCTCTCTTATATATATATATATATATATATATATATATATATATATATATATATATATATATATATATATATATATATATATATATATAATATATATATATATATATATATATATATATATAATACTTTTCTCTCTCTCTCTCTGTATATATATATATATATATATGCATATTCAATGCAGATCTAGGATAAATAAAACTAGTGTAAACCATAACCGCACCACCCTTTCCGGAAATTACAGACCAACGGCATAATTTTGACAGAGCGCAACGTGCCGCCAATGCAGTGAGAGGACCATCGAGTTGTAGCGTTCTCGGCTTTTTTCGGGAGTGTTGTCAGCTGACCCCTCCAGGCATTGGACTTTGCAGGCGCGTGAAGCGACTCGAACCCTATCTTGCCAGGACAGAAGGGTCAGTGCAGGCCTGCGCTCTTGCCAACAGAGCTATCGGGCTTGTTAAATATCTTCATAATCGAATATTGAAGAAGTTCAATTCACACAAAGAGGTGTATAGTTCAGGCTATGTGAGGTGAATAGTACCGGTATACCCCCGGCCTCTTCAGCGATTTATGTTCGAAGTACAAGCTCACTAGACTGGACAACTGGAGTGGACTTTGTTTTCAACATTCGGCAGAATGGTCGAGACGTGGAGGGTGTGGCTCTCCAAGCTCAAAGGCAGGATCACTTCCTGCATGCTAGTCGGGCTGATACATTGCAGGTTGCTCCAAACGCAACATGCAACATGCATCCAGAAATAACGTCACAGCTCAGTGACCTGAACTGACCTAGCATATTGTACACGTTGCAGTGTTGCTCAGGGCGGTGCGGATGGGGGTCGGTCCCAGACAGATTATCGGAGTCGACCTGATCTCGAGGCAGTCGAGCGCGCCACAACACCCCAAAGCGCTGTCTCACGGTGCGACCGATGGGCGCCGGTCCCAACCAGCTCTAAATATTCTCGTTTTCCATCCGGTACGTCGCGCTCTCCTCTGTATGGATTACACATAAATCACCTTGTGACAGACGGGGAAGAAAGCCTGGCCCTTCCTATCACCGACAATAATTGCCTTTGAATGGGTTTATCTAGTCGCTAATGAATAGCCGCATGCAAAGATGCGCACGCATTGGCGTGACGATCGCCGCCTTTGGGCGCAACGTGGCGGTCGTGGCGCGGCAGGACAAAAGCGCCGCATCTGACGGCCGACATGTCAGACGACCGATCGGCCGGCCATGTCAGCCAGCCAGATAGGCGGCGGCAGTTGGTGCGTGTTGACTCAGCATCCCTGCATCTTTACCTCGTCTTGGCTGTGTCCGGACGACCGTGCAAACGTCGCACATGATGCAGGAATCCGTGTACCTTTACCTCGTCTTGGCTGTGTCCAGACGACCATGCAAACGTCGCACATGATGCAGGGATCCCTGCATCTTTACCTCGTCTTGGCTGTGCTGAGACGACCATACAACCATCGCACAGGATGCTGGAGGCATTTCTCTTCGAAGCTGATGCGAGGCGAGTGAGGGTTCGAAAAACATGGGTAGTGGCATGTTTTCATGTTTTCCCCAATGTTATGCATATGTACATATCACATACCACAGTGCAAACAGCAGTGTGAAGAATGGTGGGGAAAGCCTGTACAATTTTGATTTGCGAGATAGTTCGTTCAATAATGATCAAGATGGACTACCCGGAAAAGTGGAAGGCTGCAAGGGTGAATCGTTTGGAATGTCAGTTAGGTAGTGCAATGCATTGCATGCAATGCATGCAATTATAATAGGATGACATAAGACACGGGAATTGGCCAAACGCTTACGCAATTATCGTGCTTACTATCGCTGTGTTGGTGGCGATATCACCACCAAGCGCAGAGCTATAGGTGAGCATGATAGTAGGAGCATTATAGCTTTAGTCGTTCCCGCACAAGTCAGTCCGAGTCCTGGCAAAGTCCATGTTATCCTGCTTACGATAATAGTGCTGAAGTGGGGTGGGGTCAAATTGCATCCCAGCACTGTGTAGCAGAAAATTGTATCGCACGGTGAAGGTTAAGACATAACAGCGAACAATGGCGAGGTGTACGCTGTGATGCATATTGTGTTTTGGGGAGGAGAGTAGAGAGGATATGCTCACAAGGCAGGTTGAAATCTAACGCATAACACGGAGAGACACTTTCAGTTTTGGTTCCATCCATATTGGTATGAACCAATCCAATCCGTATCCATATCCGTACCAGATGCAGATATCCATCGGTTATCCAGTCCATTTTCAAAAATGCAAAATAGTTTAAACCTGATTGATTGCAGTAATCAACAGCATGTACACCATGTACATTATACAATATGTTAGCAAACAATACAAAGGAAAAACCTAAATTAGCATTTCATGCGGTGGAGTAGTTCATGCGGAATGTGGATTACAATTTTCATTAGCAGCACGATATCTTACCAAGCACAACGATTTCACTTAAGATAAAATGTGCAAATTGGGCAGTCCTCTAACCAATGGTAGGTCATAGTGCATAAACATGAACAAGAATACAAGAAACAGGATCACTACCAACGAATCAAACACGATAAATGCAACAACATGTGATTGAACATGAAATGTATAAAATACCCAACCTGTTCACACGCAAATGTGTGCCACTATGTTTAACAAAATAGGCACTTACCTAAAATAAAACCTATCTCACAACGCAGCAGTGCCCATCTGGGCACCTGGTTAGGGAGTTGCACACTCAATGAAGCACAGCTATGGGTTGACGGCCAAGCACAGCCATATGTTGGTATGGAGGTAGGAGGTACCTCACACCTATACAGCTTACCATCATTTAATGGTAATAAGCTTCTTTTTAACCAGCACTTGCCGACGGCATTACTCATGACAGTTATTGTCTTGCACTTGTTCTGTCTATCGAACTCGCATTTAGTTTCTGCTTCAGGCCTACATATCATGCTTAAACTTATATTTCTGATGGAGTTTCTGACGTCCCTCGCCGCTTGCAAAGGCAATATGATTTGCTTCCGACTGTTTCGTATTTGACTATACTGCTCTTTTCATATATGGCAGGATATTTTCCGGTTTGCTTTCAATGTGATCAAGCAGACAAATATTTCAAACACACCGCAGAAAATAATCCTGCGGAAGTATTAACACGTCTTTCCGGTCAGATCCTTACACCCGTCTCGGAGGGGGTTGATACAAACCCCCTCTAATTTCCAAACCAAGCGTGGCACGAACACGAAAGAGGTGTCATCGGAAAGCGCTCGACGAGTAGGGCCAGAAACCACCCCAAGATGTAATCCCCCGAAAGTGACGTCACTAGGGGGCTATGCTTTCAAAACTGACCTCATGTGTTTGGCTCTGAGGGGGTTGATTTTGCGGGAGATTTGAGAAAAAAAATTTAGAATCAGAAAAGGAAGGCGAAATTGACCATGGCCCTGACATTTTTGCGCACCCAAAAATCAATAATTTGTTTTTAAGTTTAAAACATTCAGTTTTTATTTTCTTTAACTTTTTATTTTTATAATGCGTAGAGCGGCCCGCAAAACGTTGTTTGAAGTCAACTTGCTCTCATAGAAAATGCTTACTTTAGCCAGAATCTTCGACTTTACCCATAATGGTCAAATATGCAAAACTAATATGTCATCAAAAACTTTTTAAAAAATCAACAATTCCTCAGTTGCGTTTTCTTTCCTCCATAAAGATAAGCAAACGTTGAAAGTTTCATTCAAATATCTGTATCCCTTAAAGCGTGACGACTCATTTAACTTTTCTGGAGGTGACCTCATTTAACACGCGCCCTGGAGGGCCTCTGAGAATTACGCGCACTGGAGGGGGGGGGGCGGATTCCGCCCCCCCCCTAAGATCTCGGTTCCTAGTAAAGCTGGAGGAACGAAATTCGTAGGGTGGATGCGCACGGTAGTGAACTCTATTGTGTGCAATTTTCGTGACCTTAGGTCAATATCTTCAAGGTCAAATGAGGTCAGATTGGCAAAATTTTCCGGTTTTGCGTGGCTAGGCTTGTCATCGTTATGGAGCGCTGTGATTGTGTTTAAATGCTCAAAAATGGCATCAATGATGTTTTGGACATTACTAATGATGCAATGCAGATGCTAGACCCAACATTTGACCTCAGGTCACCTATATAGCACCACTTTATCAGGTCAGTTACCTGTTCCAGTTACCGGAACCGGCCGCCTGCCCGACTGCTCCGTCGGGCAGCTCGGAGCAATCGGCTTCGTGAAGAAGGGAGTGAAGTACATGAATAAAGTGTGGAAACGCAATGACAAACAGTACAAATGACAACCAGCAGTGCATTTATGGCAACATTCCAGTTGATCAAGTTTGGTTCCATTAACCTGTCATGAACTTGACCTGACTTGACCTTGGTGACCTAACATGACCTTGAAACTATACAACATATCAATATGCATCAAATAAGTCGCTAGTGTTGCCTATAACACTTCCCTTTTGTCAGTATACTGGAAGCGTATCAGCGCCGATTTTTGTGGTCTGGCGCTATAACATTTTTTTAATTTAGCGGCGCCTAACCTGAAAAATTTTCGGCCGATTTCCATTTTTCTTGCTTTCAACGACGCGCCGTTCATTTCTAAGCAGGTACACCGAAAATCGCATATATCTACCGGTAAAATTTGCAGTTATTTGCGAAAAACCGGAGGGGTGGGCGGATTTCGCCCCCCCCCCTCCAGTGCGCGTGTTAACCTTGACTAACTCGTTGACCCTAGATGACCTGATGTAAAAATTTTCACACGACATGCCAAGTTGATGTGGGAAAAGGTATGACAAATTTCGGCGCGCTACCGCGCGCCCTTCTTTCCCTGTCCGCCGTAAACCTTACGGGGGGGGGGGAAGCATATCAATCCCCGAGACCCTGGATCTCGGTTAACCACCTATTCCATTTCGCGAAGGCAATTTTCGATTCCCTTTCCCAATTCCTATATCCTAAGAATGTTATCATTTCTTCCTATACTTGGAAGTTATATCTCTGGCGCCATTTGATAGAAATGCTTCCAACATGATGTCGAGGTGCAGTTAGACGAATGTTTGACAGTATCATGCATGTTTTATGCATACAGCTAGCTAATTTACAACGAAAATAACCTATATCTGGCAGTAAGGGCTAAAATGAAACGTTTTTGTCTGATTAGTGTTTTGTTCTTTTATTTGTGTTTATATTACGAAATGATGACTCATGGAATGTACCAATCATCATGGTTGCCATAGTGATGTTCATGCGAAATTATTAGCTTTAGAAGTAGGTTGGCATAACCAGTTTGTTCATCTGCAATGCATAATTGCAAAATGCATAGTTAAGTGAAACTTACAGTTATAATATTTCCAATCGAAGTACATCCACACGTGTGAAGATAGTTAAATACACGTTCACATGAGTCGATAACTTTTGGATCAATTTTGACCTTTTCTGAAATCATGATGACGTCAGAGATAGTTCCACAACGATCTGCTTCGTTTACAAGCAACATGTGCGACAGCTTCGGACACACTGCTTACCTGCCGGCTGTAGTATATCATAAGCTAATTTTCAATGGCTAGGGAATGCAATGACGTTGTTTTCCTGAACAACAAGAAGTACAATGCATATTTGGTACCTGTTGCTGACTGCATTCTGTTATCGGATCATGAGATTACAATTCCATTTGGCTCACTTTATATGTGGGACTATTGTGCGTCATATAAATCCACATAATGGGTCTGTAGGTAACTTTTTATCTAGACAAGAGTGAAGCTGAAGGTGGATGGATTGGTTGCTGAATGCGACCATGCATAGTATATATACGAGCTCATTACTAATAGTGTGATTGCAACAATCTGGACTGCATGGAAGTTTAATGATGACTGTAAATTGATGAGCAATGGAATACATCCGGCTGAAGCTGCTTTTACATGTGTTTGACATGAATGGTACCCGTGAGAATAAGTATGACAACATAGTTGTTCATGAGTCGCATGACATGTATTCAAACAATCAAAAAACTGCGAGCATCAGCTAATCCCAACATTGTATTATGCACAGCTGTGGTTGGAAAACCGGAGTAATGATTATTATCTTCAATTTCGGGAAAGTTGGGGAGCCAGTCTGTTGTCAAATTCATATCCGTTTATATCCGTTTATATTTTCCTAACTTTATTCAATCTGCTCCGTTATCGGTAGCCCAGGATATCCTTACGGATATTCAGTCTGTGTTATGCTCAGGGAGGAAGCATCGGACAAGCTCATACGGTTAATTTGGCAATACATAATTCAATGAAGTTAGGCATATTACTATGAGCTATAAATGCAATGGCGAAGACATCTGAAAAGGCTGAGGTACGGGCTCCCAGTTTTGTAGAAAGGCATTCCCTTTCAGCCACCATAGGGTAGTCTTCAAGATGATAAGTACTTCCTGAATACTGGGTATTAATCCGACCAATTTCTTTACCTAAACTCAGAACATTCCAAATATAACAAAATGTTGATTTTGCACCCGAACGAAGTTCAACTTCACCAGCGCATTGGCCGGCTGGCTTTGCCACTACTCTCCACGCCAGACAGGAATCGTGCGGATTATTTATGAAGTAACACAGACATTTTGATTTCTTCCGTGCAATGCATTTTTTTAATGTAATTAAAAGAGGAATTTCATTTTTATCGCATTGTCCTTGCCCCTTTTTGTCAATAGCCCCAAATCCCAGGCATTTTGTTCGCTACAAGAGCAGCTTATAAACAATGGCCTAAGATAGTTAGATAGCACAGCCTTAGTCCGCTGGACTGAAAGGAGCAATACGAACATGTGAATACATATCTGGCTCATCACTATGCCGTGCCATACCCCTGGTCTCCCTATGTCACCTCATGTGAACATATATCTGACACCACTGTATAGTGCCATTCCCCTGGTCTCCCTATGTCACCTCATGTGAACATATATCTGACACCACTGTATAGTGCCATTCCCCTGGTCTCCCCATGTCACCTCATGTGAACATATATCTGGCACCACTGTATAGTGCCATTCACCTGGTCTCCCCATGTCACCTCATGTGAACATATCTCTGACACCACTGTACAGTGCCATTCACCTGGTCTCCCTATGTCACCTCATGTGAACATATATCTGGCACCACTGTATAGTGCCATTCACCTGGTCTCCCCATGTCACCTCATGTGAACATATCTCTGACACCACTGTACAGTGCCATTCACCTGGTCTCCCTATGTCACCCCATGTGAACATATATCTGGCACCTCTGCATAGTGCCATTCCCCTGGTCTCCCTGTGTCACCTCACGTGAAGGCATCTCTGATACCACTGTGACATGTCCCTAGTCTCCCTATGCCGTCTCGAGTGAATATATCACTGATACTACCATGCCATTCCCCCGATCTCCCTATGCCATCCAATCGTCCCGCGTTCACTCGCCGGGCAGGCATTCACGCCTGAGACAATCGACAATGCAAAAATTCGGGCTTCACTCCTAATTACAAAATCAATGTCTGTGCCGATGGTAGTGAGCTGATAGAGGCCGGCAGCGGGCGTGCTCAATGGCAGCGGATAATGAACGGCCGACGCGTCTGTCAGTCCAGCCGGCCGACACAATGGGCGTCCCATCAGACGGCGCCTACTCTCACCGGTGGATTTTGTGTTGTCGCCGTGATAGGCCAACTGGGTGGGAGCCGCTCTGAACAGCTTCACTGATTCGCGGCGCACCTTTCATCTACCGACTCAGGTCACAGAGTTCTGGGGATTCTCCCAGCCTGGGGTCAGGCGGAGCTGGGGTTTTCTCACCCAGAGGTCAGAACTGTTGGCATTTCCCACCCCGAGGTGAACCTCGGTGCAAGGGTGTATCTGACCCCGAGCCCAGGCGAGTAAGCACTCAATTATTACAAGGTCAGATGGTACTGGGGAACTTTACGACTCGGAGGTCGAGTGGTGCTCCAGATTATTTGGCCCAATGATCAGGGTGCAAACATTCTCCTATTCCTGAGGCAGGTGGTGTTGGAGAATCTCAGACACAGAAGTCAGAGGACCTTGGGTACAGCTGAATCGAGAAAGCGGCAGTTAACAGTTCACCGCCGTCACGAAGCCAGTGCAAGCCCTGACGCATTAGGAGCGCGGCACAAGCAAAGGCAACAGACAGGCTACTTACATGAGTTCTCGTATTGCGGGCACGGCATCGGACATCCAACATTTGCAGCAGAAAGCTTCATAATCATCATAACTATATCAAATGCACTCTTTTCGCGGTCCTAGGAGACATGCTATACACCTACCTTGGAGACATACCTTCCTGCATTCAATTGTGTGGAGGTGAAAGAAAGCATTTCAAAAACACGCGCAACTAATTTGACAGGTAATTGGTGCATGCCGACACATCGAAATGGGGGTAGCAAATGAACGCCCACCACGATCTAAGACATTGCAACCAACATTCTGTGCAGCTTGTTGCCACGGGAATATCGTTCAAGACTGGTGGTGATGCCTGTTATAGGCGGATCCCGGGGTCGGGGGTCATCTCAGTTATACTCTCAACCAGGCCAAACTAAAGGAACGGATTTTAGTCAGAACGTAACATATCTAAGTTGCATATCGAAGTAATTTGTTTTACTGTGCTTATTTCACGTAAATACTCGAATCTGTAGCTTGTACGAAAATCGAAGGTAAAAGGCTGATGCAACCTTAAATAGATTATGCCAATTATGCCAATTGGCCCTGACAATCAGACGTTTAGATCCACCGGTGGATAGATAACTATATTCTGCCGGTGTGCCAAGTGGACCGGCGAGCTCAATTTTGAGCAACAAGCGTAGAACAACTGACCGCCTGAAGCCGGCCAGTATTAATCAGTCTGAGGCGCCACTAGGTATCAGTCTGCGGAGTTACTAGGTGAGGGACGATAGAGGTTGGCTATGGGGCTCTCCTGCTGTAGACACTGCATATTTTTGCGTCAGATTTTTCCAAAGACATTGGAATGTGAGAAATAAGTAATACCTATTTCGTCAATTCGGCATATAGTGCATTTAATTCAGAACCATTAGTTTTTAGCACAATAGTTTAGTACTGTTAAGCCATGCTTTGATGGAAGTTGTCGTGATATACTTGTATGTGTTGCGACACCTATCTTTTAATCTAGAAAATTTATAGAGCACAAGCTTTATGTTGCTGAACACGACGCAGGCTGTTCCCAAGACGTCGACTTCAGTGACATCAATGTCACCGGCAACGGCAACGCTGGAGACCAAAGCAATACATCAATGTCACCGGCAACGGCAACGCTGGAGACCAAAGCAATACATCAATGTCACCGGCAACGGCAACGCTGGAGACCAAAGCTATACATCAATGAAATCCCGCCATCAATCGCGACAGGGACACGGCCTGGAGTTCGATCTAGGATTCCGTTGTGAAACTCAACGTGACTATCAAATCTGAACTAATTAATCTGGCATAATATTCATTTTAGCCATCCCCATTTCTAGCCTCCCCAACCCCATCTGGAACCATTCCCTTCTCACCTCACCTCCCATCCATTTATCTCAGTCCCCTCTCCCTCCCCTTCCCTCCTTTCTATATCCACCACCACTAATCCATTCTCCTTACTGCCCCACGCCACGACACCACTACAACCCCTAATTCAGTCGGTTCGCATCTTCTTGTTGCCACCTCCCCTTCAATTGTGTCCGTTTTGTAACTGTACCATCAGGTGCTTTATACACCATTAGTTATGCCCGTTTGGAAGCATGCGCTTGTGTTCTTTTTGTGTTCTTTTTTGCGTAAAAGAAAACCTGACGAAAGAGTAATAAGTATATGTCCCGAAGGTTTTACAATATATTTGTATCACAAAATGGTGTAGACGAACGTAAATCATGAAAAACACGCCTAAAACATCACCTAACTGAGCAATTAATTTGTAGTGAACACAAATTTCCTTCAAGACTTTCATAACGTTTAGGATGGGGAGGCGCATCCGGCGGGGGGGGCATATTCCTGTCATGCTTCCAATGCGGCCAAGTTAGAAAAGTGGATTTTATTTAGATCTGATGATATTTTATGCAGACATGCTTTAAGGTCCTTAATTGACGTGCATGATGTGCATAAATAATACCCCGCCTCAGCCGAAATCGGTTGCAATCATGTCGAAATCTGGCTCTTCGGACTAATATAGTGCACTTATCCCATGCTTAACCTCGACCGTTCGTGGCATTTTGCCACTATCGCCAGTGGAGAGGAGGGGGTTGGTGCGACCTCCTGGCGTTTCCAAACGAAACGAGCTAGAGAGACAAAACGACAACGGGCGTGTGGGTGGAACGAGATCTCGCGATGGACACTCGGGTATTGTATATGGGTGTGACAGGTAATCTTCCAGGGAATATCAAAACAAAATTTGCGCAAAATCGAATTTTTTTTCTCCACAATTTGATCGCAAACGCGTCCAAAACTGAAACACACATATACAATTTTAATTAATATCAGGGTGTTTGTCGATGCTTTTCGGATGCAATGACATATCTCAAGCTCCATTGAAGCACAGTAGCCATTATTATATAAAAAAATGCAGTCACCGGCAGTCTTTTTTTCATCGGTTTGACGCCATCCATTATTATAAACCTCCCAGTAAAAAAAATCGCAGCAACGAAAAGAAGACATGAAATGCAGACACCGACTGCGTTTTGGATATTATAAACCTTAACTGCGGCAGTCTTTGCGCATAAAATTGCGTCACGTTTGTAAAATAACTCGGGCTCGTGTCGTGAAAAAGAAGCAAGTCAGTCGTGTCGTCTTCTCCATTGCAAGCCGTATGATACCGTGTGGATAGCGTATGCGAATCATGGTTTAAACACAGGCTTAACAATATCGGGTTGGGGCAAGAATGCAAATGACTCAAAACTGGGACCACTTTGCAGCTTATTCCACTACAAATAAATACAACTTATATTTTAAGCATTCTAATACAACCTAGATGTGTTTAAAAAATGCCAAGAGCTATGAAATGAAGGAGACTAGAATTAGTGAGTTTCTGCATTGTAGGAGCAAAATACACAATGTGGTGTGCCATATACAAAAATAAAGAAATATTCCATTCACTAGGGTGGCATTTGTCCCACATTCAGTCAATATGATATTTGAGTTCATGCATAGCTTACAGGGCACCCAAAATATTCACCTTTTGTAAGAGTTAGGTTATTGTTATGTTATGTGTCCAAAAAGTGGTGACAGCCAGCAACTAATTGCCAAATGAACCTAAGGTAGGTAAGTGGCATTTAAGCTTGACATAAACTACATATTTTCTGAGCATTGCCAGGAAATATAAGTTCAACAAGCCATGCTAGGTATATACCTATTCACCAGGTGGGTAATACAATTTCTATCCACAAAAGTCACTGTGAACAATTTGCACAGTTAATGGTGGCAAACTTGCTTCTGCATCACACACAATTGCAAATGGAAAATTATCACAAGTTTATGATATGGGTAATGTAAGGTGTAGAAAGGGACCACAGATTAGGGGGAGGCAGGGGAGGAGCAAGCTATCCTGTAGCTCTGGCAAAATTTCACCTCAATTATATGGCATTGCCTGGAAAGAAATGAAGTAAATTATGGTTGCCCCCAACTCTGCAGAGGACCCACCAACTCTTGGTGAATAAACATCCCAAAGTTGGGGTGGGGGTGATAACATTTTTTTTTAATGAATTGTTTTCATGTATCACCATATGGTTAATGCTAAACTTGTGCATAAAGTGGTGGGAGCAGTGCCTAGAGTATTTATATCTATGCTGTTCGGCATAGCCAGGGCCCCTACAAAAATTCAGATTTTAGCATTAAGCATATGGTGATGCACAGTAAGAATTGAGTGAAAAACTACAAAATTAGTGCCCGGAGCCCCCTAGCATATTTGAAGTGGCATCCTCGGGCAGTGCACACCATTCCCCAAACTGCATACTATGGCACATTTTGACGAGATCTCCTTGGAAGTTGGAGCAGCAGTTTGAGAAAGTACAACATGTTTGGGAATATTTTGGCAATATTGGGGCAGATTTATAGATTTTATAATAATTATAGACAATATTGGGGCAGATTTTATAATTCTGTTGCGTCTTTGAACTTTTGGGCAGCTTCATGCAGATATGGGAAAGATATGCAGATATGCAGAAACACCTATTACAAAGACAGAAGTATAAATCAGTTTGTGACACAAATGAGTTTTGGGGTAGGGGAATTCTGCCCCAAATGGTGAAGTTCAATGGTGCAAATGTCCCATTTGGGGAAGTATCTTATCTGCCCCAAGCATCTCGTTCATGCCGGCCACAAGCTGCAGTCTGGCCCATGACTAATGGAAATGCTTACATCCTTAACACGCGCACTGGAGGGGGGGGGCGAAATCCGCCACCCCTTCCGTTTTTTTGTACATAACTGCAGATTTTAGTGGTCGATATACGTGATTTTCTGCGTACCTGCTTAGAAATGAACGACGCGTCGTTTAAAGTAAGAAAAATGAAAATCGGCCGAACATTTTTCGAGTTAGGGGCCGTTAAAGTAAAAAAATAATCGTAGCGCCAGACAACAAAAATCGGCGCTGATGCGCTTCCCGTATATCCGCAAAAGGGAAGTGTTCTTGGCAACACTAGCGACTTGTTTGATGTATATTGACAGTGCTTTCCGCGATAACTAATTTTCGGACCTGCGATAACGATAAAACGATAAGAAAGGTTTGCGATAACGATAAACGATAAACGATAAAAAAATTTCACAAAATTAACAGCGATAGCGATAAAACGATAACGATAATTGTTTTTTTTTAACAGCGATAACGTCCAGAATATACGCGATTTTCAGTGGCACGGAGTCCGCCCCTGACCTATTTTCACGTCCAAAATCAAGGTCCAAAACAGAGTACAAATAGCATTAGTGTTTACAAGAAATGGACGCGTACAGATGCTGGTGTTGCATACCTGGCACCATGCAAACCCCAGCTGCCATGCAGCCCCGTCGCTGAGGGGCACTGATTCCGACTCACCAAGATGACCAAGCGCCGCAAAAGCGCAGTACACTCAGCGGCCGCTTGTACACTCAGCGCCGTGGACGCATTCAGTCCGCCGCTTTGTTGGATGATGGTTCGGTGCTTGAGACATCTGGCCCAGCTACAGACCAATTATAGGCTACTTTAACACATTGTCTTCAATAGGTACCTACTTATTGTATATCCCAATATTCGCCAATGTCCAAGACAACGCTTAGCACAGTGGAAGTACATATATTCTGTCACTCCGTAAGTACCGACATACCGGCAGAAGTAATTATATTTTCGACGCAACCACTTTCGATAAACCCTCGTACGTCATGCGTAACGTCGTCTGTTTTGCGGCGCGAGGAATATGCTTTTGACAAACCCTCGTATGTCCATCGTCCCTACCAGTTCTTAAAGGTTTTATGTAAATAAGCCTCAATCAATAACTACAAAATCTTATTTCAAATTCTTTATACTGAGTAAACAATTTTATTTTCAAACGATAATGAAATAATAAAATTATCTCAATTATGATTAACTTTGAAGATAGGCTAATATTAACTTGAAGATATGCATAGTTGCCAGATATGTGGGAGTGTAGAACAATGCCAGTTCTTAAAGGTTTTTTGAAAATAAGCCTCAATCAATAACTACATGTTATTTCAAGTTCTTTACACTGAGTACAGAATGCTATTTTCAAATGATAATGAAATAATCCAATTATCTCAATGACGATTAACTTTGAAAATAGGCTTATTTTAACCTGAAGATTTGGATAGTTGCCAGATATGCGGGAGTGGACCCCCCTGTGACTGACCTCTGCCCGGCCCGCCGCGCAAATTTATACCACCCGTCGGCCGTCTGACAGATCTGTACACTTAGCAGATGGCAACAGGTTGCGCACACACACTGTCGCGCGGCATACACTGTCGATCGTCTTCCATTTTTCCATCATCCCGTTTTACATTTTATCGTTTATCGTTCATAATTTTTGGAACCTGCGATAAGTGGATGAGCGATAATTTTGAAAATTTAGCGATAAACGATAACGATAACCGATTTACTTAACAGCGATAATTATCGTTTATCGTTTATCGCTCATCCTATCGCATGCGGAAACCACTGTATATTGATATGCTATACAGTTTCAATGTCATGTTAGGTTACCGAGGTCAAGTCAGGTCAAGTTAATGACAGGTTAATGGAACCAAATTGGTCTACTGGAATGTTGTCATAAATGCACTACTGTTTGTCGTTGCGTTTCCATACTTTATTCATGTAATTCACTCCTTTCTTCGCGAAGCCGATTACGCCGAGCTGCCCGACGGAGCAGTCGGGCGGGCGACCCGGTTCCGGTAACTGGAACAGGTAACTGACCTGATAAAGTGCTGCTATATAGGTGACCTAAGGTCAAATGTCGGGTCTAGCATCTGTATTGCATCATTAGCAATGTCCAAAACATCAATGATGCCCATTTTGGAGCATTTAAACACAATCACAGCGATCCATAACAATGACAAGCCAAGCCACGCAAAACAAGAAAATTTTGAGAAATATGATCTCATTTGACCTTGAAAATATTGACATCAGGTCATAAAATTTGCACACAATAGAGTTAACTACCGTACCCATCCACCCTGGGAATTTCGTTCCTCTAGCTTTAATAGGAGCCGAGATCTTAGGGGGGGGGGGGGCGGAATCCGCCCCCTCCAGTGCGCGTAATTTTCAGAGGCCCGCCAGGGCGCGTGTTAAGGAGACGCATGAGCATAAAAGGCTCTTTCTTCTTGGCAGAGGACTCGGCGTGCTTCATATCTTGCCCTTCAGACTTCAAGTTGTGCAAATAATCACAAATAATCCGTTGTATCCACCGCAATTACAGCCAACGGAACGAACTTTCTAGCGTCAGTGACGACTTCCGGTAGCAATCCACCGCTTTTGCAGTACAAATGGAATGTTCTTGGTGTTAATCACACAAAAATGATAGATTATAAACCATATACTGCAAATATAACTAGAATTGCATGATAAACATATCACTGAAGGATTTTTCTAACACAGGTTTTTAATTTGTTGGAATATCGACCAATGAAACCTACAAGTTCCTTGTCGTAAAGTTCTAGTGCGAATGACGTCATAAGCTGTGTCTTCAATTTTGGGCAACAAAATACAGACAAGTGGAGAAAAGAAGACAATGTTTGACGCTACGGCGTCTTTTTTATAATAATGGGAAGGGTGTCGTTATTTTTTTCACCGTCTGTATTTTTATTTGCAGCCAGTGACATTATTTTTTATTTATAATAATGGCTACAGGTCATCAGTCAGGTCAGGTCAAGGGTCGATCCCTCATTTGAAACATTGATAATTTGCTGCATAAAACCACTGCTTCCACCCATCCAGGGTAAAAATGGACGTGAAAATCGGATTCAGTTTTGAAAAATAGCCCCAGATATCATGCGAAGCTAAAAAAGATAATCCGCGGTCAACATGGGACAATGACCTTGAATGACCATGAAATGGTACAAGAACATAGTCCGAATATCAATCCAGTCATCTATGACCCCAAACCTCACAAAATGTGCCCCTTTAGATCACAATGTCACGTCAAGGTGCGATAATCCGCGATTTCGTTAACAAAAATGATCGGAGGTGTTCCCCTTTATAACGTCATAGCTCCATAACATGCACGAATGCATGCACGAACACGAACCTGCCGAATACAACATACCAACAGCTCCGACAAAGCCGCCTCAGAGAGCACTGAGCATTTCACTGGGTTCCGTTGAGCCATTCGGAAGTGATCCGCAGCGCTCAGACTCACAGGCGCTCGTTACGCTACGCACAGCGTTGTTGTGACGCCCGGTCTTTTTGCTCGAGCTCTCATTTTCGGACAGCTTACGCCGGTCAGTAATGCTCGGAATGTTCGTGAGTGCCGTGTGGGTGTAATATGTGTTCCATAGAATGCATCGTAGAATGTATATTTTATCGGCATCTGCCCATTAGTATCTGAATTCCTGTTTTCGCCTATAGCATAAAATAATTGTATCATCGTGTTTGCCCTTACATGGCTTTTATATGTGGTGAGACGTTTTATTTCCTCTGTATGACAAGATGCCTGAAAATCTAATGCAACTCCGAAGGTTATTGCAAATATATGTATACATTCATACATACATGCATACATACAAACATACATCAATACATACAAACATACATGCATGCATATATACAAACATACATGCATGCATACATACAAACATACATGCATGCATACATACAAAAACCGCGCCAGTTGTCATAAGTCATAAAGTCAGAAAGTGATCAGACTTAATAAGAGCCACAAGGGCCCATCTAGGTTAAGTCCGTAAAGGAAAGATCCTGGAAAAAAGACACTCTTCACCCCAACCATCACCACATTCCTAATTCTAAAGAATACATCCACCAACATCCCACGCACTCATCAATGTCTATCTACCTAATCTATTCAGCCCTATTCACTCGATCTCATGTAGCACATGTGACTTGAGTGCCCTACCAATAATTTTCAGGCCCCATCCATACCTGCTTAAAGGAGCCTGTACAGTGCACACCTACTCACCATAAATATCACCCCATCCACCACTACTTAGAACTCAAAAACAAGAGTTTGCAACCTAAAAAGGTTGTTCACCCTATTTTTAAATACATTCAATGAGTGACTCCCCATGACATCAGCAGGAGGACTATTCCACTGATCAACAATCCTTTGACCGAAGACCTGTTGTCGCTTAACTGTCCTACACATTGATTTGGCTAACCTGAATTGATGACCCCTATGTGATAGTCTAAATCGATGAGTTCGGCGGATTTCGGATTTCGGGCATCATTGAGATGGACGTGATCTGGCCCTTTAGTTATTTTATACATTTTAATCATATCACCCCATAATCTCCTATACTTGAGGGAGTGCATATCTAATGCCATAGGTATTTACCCACATTCTAAGTTACCTAGTTTATTGATGAGTCTAGTGGCTTTGCGCTGCACTCTTTCTGGCATATCTATATCGTTTTAAGTAGGGGCTTCATGCCTGTACAGAATATTCTGAGTCGCACATAGGCCAAATACAGAATTTTCATCACTTCCTTACTCTTATAACTCACACTCCCATTCATGATTCCCGGCATTCTGATTGCCTTGTTCCTAGCTGAGATACATTGTTTTTCTGCTTTAAGATCATTTGAAGCTAACACACCTAAATCTCTTTCCTCTTCAATAACATCCAATTTCCTACCTCCCATTGCATATCTGAAAGTCTCACCTCCAGACCCCAGGTGGATAGCCTTACATTCTTCATAGTTGAAAGACATCTGCCATTGATCAGCCCACTTTTTTAGGTCCTCCAGGTCTAGTTGAATATTACTAGATTGCTCACTACTGTTAGTCACTCCTACCAATTTGATATCATCAGCAAATTTGAATGCCCTATTCCTCAGCCATATCTCAATGTTATTCACAAAGATGATAAATAGAAGTGGCCCTAGAACAGAGCCCTGTGACAATCCACTCAGAACACGACGAAGTCAAACACGAAGTTGCAGCCAAACACGAAACACGAAACATTCTGAATGTTACCATTGAGGAAAGTAACTTGGACCCATATGGAGATTCTTGGAAATGTGATGCTTACACGCAACACTTCTAATTCATTTCAAGCAATGATAATTTGTAACCAATACTAATTTGTCATCTCCTCGTCATCAGATAATTGATGGCAGAGTATAAAAATAATTTGGCTTAGCAGGGCTATTTGTTGATCATGCCTTGTACAGTGATGAAGAATTTGAATTTGCAGATCAGATGCCTAAAACTTGTCCTTAATCATTTGTGCATTTTGTGTGCAATGTTGGACTATGCAATGCAGTTCATGCTCAGTGACTGCTCTAAATGTAGACTTGGGAGGATTTAAGATATTATTTGCATAGACCCTGTTCTCCAGTTGTCTTGCGAGGGCGAGTATTGTGAAAATTAGAACCCATATATACTTTTCAGAAATATCAGGTGTAGCAGCAGAAGAAAGTGAGAAGAGCAGCATAAACCCCTAGAGGGAACACAAAGAAAAGTGTTATCGATTGAAAGTGTGCAAAATGGTTCGCTTTGTATGCTGATGGGCATACCAAATGGTTAAATCGTCTGGGCAAATGGAATATTTCAGACCAGGGGCAATAAGGGCAAGTTGGTCCAGTGTATCGTTAATTATGATTAGACATAGGGTGGGAGATAAAACGCTGCCATGTGGGACGCCTTGATCGGGGTTGTGGGGCTGGTATTGAATGTTGCCGCATCGGATTGTGGAGCGGTTAGCGAGAAAGTGTTCCATACAAGTGGTCAGTCTGCCCCTGAGGGAAATTCGGTTTCATTTAATTCGAAGGACAGAACTGTGAACGTCATGAAAAGCGAATTATAAATCCAGAACAAGTCCTACTGTTTCATATGTGTTTCATATAACCACGTTACATATAAAATACAATTTCGACAATTGTGGCACAACTAAGAGAGGTAGAGGTTGCGGGTCATATATAGCTAGATGGTGGGTGCGGGTCATAAATCGCGTCCGCCGCACACAGCGCACTGGCCTCGACTAGACTAGACTAGAGCTGGATTTCCCCGAGCTCACATTGCCACGACGCGAGAAATACGCAGGCCACGCGAGCACCGTCAGCCGCCACTGGACGCGATCATTCCACAGCTGCGGCATACTTAGTCCGAGTGCTCCGTAATCGCCGTCGACCCTGTCGCCTTTGTCGTCGCCGACGATTGATAGCGCTGGCCTGGATAATAGGGCCGGCGATTATGTCCAATCCTACGGTGGCGCGCTACACAGCGCGGTTAACTGCTGTTCATGACCCTCTCCGTCGCGCGCGACGTCTGGACAGCGTGCGTCTCACCGACGTCGGCGACGACCTAGCATTCGTCGGCGCCAGTGGTGGTGCGCCGCAGTGATCAGTACCGATGATCAGCAGCTCACTGTGGCAGTGGCCATCGACTGGTGGCCGGTATTGAATGACCACCGTTGAGACGCCGGGACGACGGCGCCGGCCGGCCGCTCGATGGGACGCCGTGCCGCCTGCCGGGCCGAATCGATGCCTGTGCGCCGCCAGCCGGCGGGACACCGCATCGACAGGTGGTATTGGTGGGTGGACGGGTGTTGCTGGTCTCGAACGTTTCCCGCCAGCCTCATGTCGGTTGGAGAGGTGGTAGTAGTTCCGAATGGATTACATCAAGTCCCTGGCCACCTTGGTGGGGGGACGGGGGGGGGGAGGATTGGTGTGGCCCCAAGCGGTTCCCATCAGGTTGCATTACTCATGTGTCTGGGACCAGTTCCAGCCATACCAGTTGTTTCAGCTGCTGGCACTGATTGGAGAGACTCGAGTGAACGGGTAATACCCAAATGTAAACCATGGCCATTGAGTGCGCGGTCAACCGCACGCATGCTTTCGCAAATGCTACTTACCCACACCCACACCGACACCCACTACTTGCCCACACCCCCACCCACACCCACACCCACTACTTACCCACACCCACACCCACACCCACACCCACTACTTGCCCACACCAGGCAAGTACAGAGTAGCGCATCGGCAAATATAAATAGTATTGCACGTCAGGCTAGCTCATCTAAGTCAGCAGAGCACATAACCAATTTATGTAATTGCATTGTACCTATAACGCTTGGAGTGCATGAGAACACTCTGTAATTGAAGCAGTGGCATTCGAAACATAAAAGCACGGTATGAATTTGTACAGTTTACAGCATTCGCTTTACTTTGAATTCATCATACCAATTGAATTGCAGCCTAGAAAATGCACGCAAAACCTAGGAGTGTACGAAAGCCTAGCATGATGTCTGCAAATCGGCAGGTATTATGTGTTCATTTCAATATATATACAGCAAAAGTTGCTGCACCTTGCAACCCAGTTGAGTTAACAGCATGCTGTGAAGTCGTGTTCGAGGAAATTAGATCCTTTCGCCTATACGTTAGCAGAAAGGGAGGAAGCTATGGGCTTCATGACAAACACACTTAAATATTTATGTAATGCAGAAACACTGGCAGCACAATTTAACAGGGCGCAGACACACTATGTACTTCAATTTATCAAGTGCATGCGTTCAAAGAAGATCAAACCTTCGGGAGTTCATCCAGACCATCCCCTCGAGATGTTTGCCAACTTTCCACACAAAAGCAAGCCCCGATTGGGCGTGCTCAGATATGCAAATGAGGTCTCTTGTGTTGACCACTCCTTTTTTCGCTCGGCAGGCACACCCTTTGCTCAGGCGTCAAAGCCAGGTGACCCCATCACCATCGCCTTCCGCTGATGCTGGAGCACCTCTCACGAGATGGACATGCAACAGCGGCTCGACGCTCGCCGCCACGACGGACGGCTGTTTGAGCTGGTATCACTGTGTCGGCCTGTTGTCGCCGGTTGTCCTGGGCGCTCCCGCGGGACGTCGACTCTGTTTGGGGAGGACAGACAATGTTGGAGGGCCTGAATAATTCCGTTTGATTTTGACGCGGCTCTATTTGAGCCGACGCCGGGGAGTGGGCAGCACCGGAGCGCCGAGCACCGCTCCGAGGCCCAGCTGGCCGAGGTGGTTGACCCAGACGCAGCCTGCACGCAGCACTGCTCGGTTGCAATGCCGAAATAGTTTCGCTGCCAACCACAGGTGCTCGCTGAACGGACCTAGCTACAATGCGGGAACAATTTACAGGTGCTTCGAGCATGCACTTTTTGACACATGTACACAATTATATCAGTGGTTTCAGGCAAGAAGAATACAACACAGATACAATATAGATTCAATGCAATAATAATATAGATGTCGTTTCATGAACGAGGTGGCAAATTGCACCATCAGTTATAATTTGTGATGGCCAATACAAGGCAAACATGCTGCACAATGGTGTCGATCTGAGACCGAATGTGTGCTATGTGTACGGCTCATGACAACTGCAAGTTCGCATAGTGTTGCATACGCAGACACAATATTTATCAGGACAATAAATAGGCTCACCGGCGGCTTTCCGGACCCATGGAAAACCGACTGCGTAGTGATGTTGTAACGGTAAACTATATGTTGTAGTTATGAATTCCCCCCCCCCCCCCACAAAAAAAAACTGCTAGGCATCAAACATTTTAGAGGTGAATTTTAATCCTCGCTCATACGAATCGGCCAGCGTGATTTTTGAATATGAGAAAGGGGTCACTTTCTTTTCAATATCTGGTTAGTTCGTTATGTAGCATCACTACATGGGCTGTAATATGCCCACAAATAACCACAAAAGACTGTCGTTTAGCCCTCGCTATCTCAATAGCTGGATGCCACCCGGAGACGGTTTCACGGTGACCACGAAAAGAAGGCTCTCTGCAGCGGTCGCCGCATGGTCCGACCGACTGCATACATCCTTTGTCGATATTCAAAAGAATAGTACTCGCCAGCTCGTATCATGGTTCTGGGCCCAAGCTGTGACTATCGCCGGGCATGTTTAGTGTAACGTTGAGGAATAATAGCGTTTGCTTCTCTGACTGCAGATAATGTGATCAGCTGAATGGCACTTGCTGTTTTATGTTCTAACACCACGCTGCCTCACCAGTGACCTGGATGTCATGACTGCCCTCGATGGACCATGCAACATAGCTGTGGGAAAACATAATTCTGGGATATTCAACAGACATATATTCAATATATATTGAACAGCTTCAGCCGAGGGAGGAGCAGGCACAGAGACAGGCCAGCTCCAACTGAGCCGTCAAGTTAGTGTTCGGCACGGTGGGAGAGGGGAGGGGATGGGAGAGGGGAGAGGGGAGGAGATGGGAAAGGGGAGAGGGGAGGGGAGAGGGAGGGGGAGGAGACACACCTAATTTGACCGACATCAGACGAGAAGCCTATTTTGTCTCAACATATATATCATGGATATTCCAACATATATTTGAATTCAGCGACAGTTTTTACTGTTGCAAATGTAAAAGTTGCTACATGCCAGCTTATACAAGTATATGTTAATACCACATGTGGAGTAAACCGCGATAATTTAACTTCACCTGGTCGTTTAGCAATGCACGTTACGAGATCAAATGCAAATGCGATAGAGGTGAACGAAACGCATCTACATTCTGGTACTTGCTTCGCATTTCTGCCTCAACTAGATTGGTTGGACCCCGAAAGTTGAAATCACTGATTCCAAATTTCTTGTAAACATTTTCCTCGGCATGCCCTATAGGATCGCTGGCTAACAGAAAGTGAAAAATTAAATACGACTTTATATATTTGGGTATACTCCACACCTTAATATTTTTGTCTATCTTATCTTTTGGCTCTTGGGGACGAGTGGTCTAGGGGTAAGATGCTCGTCTTGCAATCGAAAGATTGTGGATTCGAATCTCACCTGTCGCTACTCTTCGCCCGCGACCAATCGGCGTGAGAGATTGGCGACGCTATATGACTCAGCGGTCGACATGTCGTAAAACCAATAACCAACCAACCAACCAACCATCTTTTGGCTCTATCTCAGCTAGGTATTAAAGCGTAAGTGATGCGGCATCCGCCGCTTTCCGGCTTGGCTGAAAATGCTGGCGAAACATGTTCAATAGACGGAAGAGCTCTGGTGAGAAAATAGGCTTCTCACCTGATGTCGGTCAAATTAGGTCCGTCTCCTCCCCACCTCTCCCCTCCCCCTCCCCCACCGTACCGAACACTGACGTGACGGCTCAGTTGGAGCTGGCATGTCTCTGTGCCTGCTCCTTCCTCGGCTGAAGCTGTGGTACCCGGCTGACCTGGGCCGGCCGGCAGCCGGCGGTGTCGGCGGCGCGCTCGGTACTCCGGTCCTGGACACCCGTCGCCGATCATCAGCTGTCGACCGTCACCACTCGCAGCAGCGGTAAAAACAATGATCGAAACCAAATTGGCTCGCAGATAAAAGTGGCCGGCTGATGGCGTCCGTGCTGAGATCGGAGCCGCTCGGCTGCTCTGGACAGGCGGAGCCGAGCCGAGATGAGCCGCGCCTTGGCGAGCCAACGTCTCGCTCGGAGGTGAGCCGCGCCTTGGCGAGCCAACGTCTCGCTCGGAGGTGGTGCGGTGCGGCCGGCCGCCGCCGCCTCTAGCCGGCTGGCCGTGCAGCACTTCGAAGCAGGCGGACGTCCATCGCGACGCCAGGCGGACTACAGATCAAGTCTCGGCCTTCGAGCTGGGAGAACTAGTCTCTGCATCGGCAATATACAAGCGACATGGAATAAATATTTAGAAATGAGACAACGCTGGTCAGAAGGCACTTAGCCTCTGGTTCCTCTCATTGCCTCAGGTTAGCCCTAATCATGCATATGGGACATTAGCAAGAGCGTTAGCGACGCTATATGGAGATGCTGGAGAAGATATCTCAACTGCTAAACACTGGTCAAATTGTGCTGATCACCAGAGGCCCACTTCCGAGGCTTTGCTGATCTCCAATCAATTGAACATGCATTCGGAATTAGGTGTAATATAATTTAATTTGCTTTGATTTCCTGGAGCATCCTCTAGTTGACGATTTAGCACTGCATCCATCGGTAGTCCCAACATGTAGGTCAGGGCACCAAAAAATCCTCTCGGGACTCCAAAAAATTGGCGTCCATGGCCTGAATAATCACAGCGTGACCACAAAAATCACCTCCGGACATGACAAAAATATAAGCCGGAGACCTCCAAATTAAGAAGAGATTCAAAAAATAGATGTCAGAGCCAGGAAAATCGCTCCGGAGCCACAAACACCACCAGATGTCTTGCAAAATTGTGTACGGCCCCGAAAAAAAACGTACCGGAACTCGAAATATCGCGTTTAGACAGAAAAAAGTGCCGCCGGGAACCCGGAAAATCAGGCCGGGATTCGGACTTTAGAACATCCAAAAGAAGTCACCAAAAATTGAGTCGAGCTCAGAAAAGTGGTGTCCCTCCGGAATCACATGCCTGGGCTTGGAAAGTCGCGCCAGGACGCCAGAAATTATACCGGAGCCTCCAGAATCGTGCTGGGGCCCCACAAGTGTGCGTCAGGAGCCCCAAATAAACAAAGCGGGACCTTAAGAGCACAACGGAATGCCGGAAGTGCACTAGGTACTCTCCAAAGCGTACCGAGTCACGCAAAAAAAGCATTGACTTAAACATGTGTTGCTGCTTTAAACAAACACTTCTGGAGCTTTAAAAAACACAACGAAGACCCACAAAGAACACCGGGGCCATGAGACCGCATGGAGGCCTCATAAACAGGCTGAGGCTCTCAAAAAGCGACATGGCCACCGTAAGGGAAAAGGGAACAAAAGGACCGGGCACTAAATAAACACATCCGGGTTTTCGAAAAATCGCCGGCACCTAAAAATATTGTCGGTGCACAATAATGCAACGAAGCTTTATAAAAGAGCTTTATAAAAGATCTCAAAAATGCGCTGGGATCCTAACAAAAAATGGTTGAAGTCCTAAAACACATACGTAGACGATGAAAAACGCAACGAGTCCAAAAAAGAACAGCTAGCTAGGCCCTCGGTTCGGTAGCCAATCTGGGAGCGCATTTAACCGAAGGGATGAGGTGCATCAAAGCTCAACGGGTATCCGGATTTCTTAATCACGAGAAAATGTGGGACGAATAAAACTATTCATCGAATTTAATTGATGGAATCTTCTCAGCGAACCCCCATACGAAGCATTCCATGCATCAAATATGGCACAAGACAATCACGTGGCAGCAATTAGCAAAGCGCAGGAGGCCTAGCAGAAACAGGAGAATCACACGAAGTGTGGCGAATGCGACGAATGCCCAAGGCATTCGTACACGTGCACGAACGTTGGCGTTGTGGCGACCATGCGTTATTAACTGGAATGCCTGAAATTAGAAAATTTGACACTTCCGAATGATTTCCATAGGTGTAGTTTCAGCAGTGTGAGGTAACTCATTAAGGGATACCAATATAACAACCTTTGAACAGGATGGGGGAACTAGGGTTGAAATCCGGTGATTCAGTAGCGATGTTGGTTGATTTGGCCCCCTCGACAGGACAATTAAGTTAGTCACTAATTATTTGATTTCACGATAAAATGGTCCCCTTTGAAACACAAAATAAAATACTGGTCAAAATCCGGGAACCGTTTAAATAGAGGTAGGTAGACCCTCCAAATCCGTTTGCACCCCACCCCACCCCCTAGCGCAGCTCCTAGGTACGCCACTGTCACAGGTCCTTGTGAATTGGTCATAGTCGGGTTCCGGTCCCGTATTACCACCAGGCCGGCAGGCCGGCAGCATGCAAAACCAGCACACCGGCTCAGATTATAATTGATTCATGCCGCTGAGGTGGGTACCAGCCCAGGTCTTCCTGCGATAAATGTGGGTACGCAGACCAGGTCTCGCTGCGAAGAGGCACCAGGAGTTGGGCTCCGGTATTAGGCAGCAGCTGCGGGTGATCCTTTCGGCCGTTCTGTTCGATACATGCGTGCCAGTGACGCCAGGGGAGAGTCCCGACCGCCGATGGGTTCGCCGAACGACATTGTGACTTCCTCACGCCTGTCTGATATCGACTGACCTTTGGCCGCAGTGGACATTTGCAGGCCAGCTGATGTTTACCACCTTCGGTGGGTGAGTGGGAACTGCCAGGGAGACGCAGTCAGCAGCAACGTGCCAGACAGCTCTGCACTAACGAAAATTAATGACAGTATTGCCGCGGCTGCGGTCAAATTAGTCACACGCCATTTAATTCGCCTTCCTTTCAATGATGGCACTGCTGGGACAGTGGCGAGGCGAGTCCAGGAGGAGGTGAGCGGATTACGCGGGGTGTGGTGGCACATTTATGCGGTTAGCACGTCGCTGCTCCTGCAGACTAAAAATGTCTCCACGAAAGCTTTACCTTTTTACTCAATGCGATGTGTCAACTTCAATCAGCCCTGGCATTTTCTCTGTGCTCGCCCTTGCCGCGTTCCAGAGCCTCAATGCACTCGTGCTCAGCTACTATATTTGTTGAGGCTTTGTAATGCACGTGATGGTGCTCTTTTCTGGTGCTCATTCAGAGCGGATGATTTACATCGGCACATTGTGGCAGTCAAAGAACGGCCCATCGTCGACCCTTATTCTTATTTATTGCAAACACTATTATTAAAGTCACAGCAGGTATTGTGCGCGCAGTTCAGTCACCTGAGTGCTGTGGCTGTAGCCAGATATCTGAAGCCCAGACGAGAGTAAGGGCCCTCTGCACGGTTGCACACGGCAGACAGACATGTCAGTGCACGGCGAGCATTAGTGTTGTCATCTTGGGAAATTATCAAGCCAATTTCAAACCGGCTTCCGATGAAAGTGCTGGTGATTGTTCAATACTTATCCAAACTGAAATCCTGCTGAACAAAATGTGTCACTAAAAGCAGTATTTTAGGCTGTTTATGGCATCAGATCACCTGGCCTTTGGCCCGAATCTGAGGAGGGGTGGGGCGAAGTGAGCGACCACCCCTCCCCTAGCGCCCCGAAAGGACCCACAAATGGAGATATGGCGCCCTTTCGGGTGTAAAGGCGTCACTCAAAATTTCGTTCACTTGCCAGAATTCTAGATCCGTTAGTGCGTGCACCAGCTTCTTATTTCTCAACTGGTTCTGACCCCTCGCCACATGCACATTTTTTCCTGATATTTCCGAAGGGATCGTTGAACAAAATAGCGGAAGAATGTCACGACACATTTGAATATAATCAGTAAAAAAGTGACACGACACCCCCTTCTGTTTTAGCAAGGTTACCATGTTGATGCAGACATATGGCGAATGCGACGCCCAAAATTCATAAAGAACGACACCTACAGCTAAGCTAATAGGCACAGCTTCATCATTTTCGGAGCGCGCATACCCCATCCGAACCCCACTTTTTATATGTCCTACTGACCGAACCCAAAGATATGGACGCCCCCCCCCCCCCCCAACCACACTATTCGCTCCTACGCTCATGCCTCGAAGTAGAGGCGAATTAACGGTGTGATATGCTCTCCTCGAGGTGGTGGCAAATAACGGTGTGATATCCTATCCTCGAAGTGGTGGCGAATTAACGGTGTGATATCCTATCCTCGAGGTGGTGGCGAATTAACGGTGCGATATCCTACCACCGCCTTCCCAAGACTGACAATCATGTTACACGGTTGAATGATGTGACGCAGCCAATGCGGTGGAAACGAGAAAATTGCTTCTGCCTGATGTCACTTCTCACTTTCTTCCGGTACCTTCCTGTGTACAATCACAGTTTGGCCTTCCCAAATTGTCATCCCCTTCTTCGCGATTAGCTTCCCCCCCCCCCTGAAAATGTCTGGCTGCAACCTGAAGACCTAGCCTGTTATCTGCTTCAACCACCCGTACCACATCGAGGTTTACTTTGCCACCCTTCCAAGGGGTTTTCTTCCGTTGCTGTAATGTCTTCAGCTCAGCCTTGGCATAAACACTGAAAATAAAAACAAAATATATACCGAATAATCTCAGAGATACAATAATATCAGAAGCGACCAGAGTTCGAATTTTAGAACATATTTTCGGTCATGAAGTTCCTCCCCCCAAAAAAAGCTGCAACGATCATTGGATATCCCCCAGTGCCTCATTGTCGTAAATAAACAGAAGAGAGGATGGTGCATGTGACAGCCGCCCACATGCACCGTAACATCCATTCACGACTGGGAGTTGATAAAAATGTTATAGACTGACGTCAGCATCGGCTGAGTGTAGCCAAGTATTGCGCATCCACCTGACCAATGGACGGCATGATATCTCGGTGCTATATGGGGGCATGCAGTGACTGTTGCAACGGAACAGTAGCCCGTTGTAATTGTACTAATAAATGGAGATGGCAGAGGCACATACACTTCCCATACTCATCAGGATATGAAAAGGCTTTATTGTTTAAGCACTTCCCGGGAGTGCTTATACAATAGCTCAGTCAGAATTTGTTAGGAGAGGGTGAAGGGAAAGTCAGTAGAGAGGGACATGGTTCAATCAATCAATGGGAGGAAAAATCAGTCTGACAAAGAAAGAACATGTCTCGCCATCCTAGTGACCACTCCCTGCATCCAAGCATGCCACCCATGCAGGGGGTGCTTGGAGACAGCTCGATACGGCCGAGGTTCAGACCCCGGATCTGGTGCTAGTGCTGGTGCTGGTGCTGGTGCTGGTGATAGGATGAGGGCCAGACACAGACTGGGGAAAAAATCAGGCATATACTAACAGCATATATACAGTAAGGTTACGGACTGAAGTCAGAGTGAGGCGTGTGGTTTGTTGTGTTGACTGCGTCACACGTCACCAATGGGCGGATCAGTCTGGGCTGGCCTCAGGTGCAGGCCGGCATCCGATGCGTCGGCACCACCACTGTCACCCCGACTCTAATGAGGCGTGCCGCCGTACGTCGGAATGTCCTCTCCCCCGGCCAGCCGGCCTCCACCGCTCTCCATTGTCACGCAAATCTGCCTGCCCGCCTGGCTCCCGATAAACACTGATAAAAAAAACAGGCGTCGCCGTGTGTGCCAGTGTTGGTGGCAGGAGACTGCCGAGCAGTAGAGGCGGCGCCGTGTGTGCCAGTGTTGGTGGCAGGAGACTGCCGAGCAGTAGAGGCGGCGCCGTGTGTGCCAGTGTTGGTGGCAGGAGACTGCCGAGCAGTAGAGGCGGCGCCGTGTGTGCCAGGGCGGAGCAGTAGAGGCGGCGTCGTGGTGTGCGCAGTGTTGGTGGCAGGAGACTGCCGAGCAGTAGAGGCGGCGTCTTTGGGTTTGGTTGGAGGAGACTGTCGGAGCAGTAGAGGGGGCGCCGTGTGTGCCAGTGTTGGTGGCAGGAGACTGCCGAGCAGTAGAGGCGGCGCCGTGTGTGCCAGTGTTGGTGGCAGGAGACTGTCGAGCAGTAGAGGCGGCGCCGTGCGTGCCAGTGTTGGTGGCAGGAGACTGCCGAGCAGTAGAGGCGGCGTCGTGTGTGCCAGTGTTGGTGGCAGGAGACTGCCGAGCAGTAGAGGCGGCGCCGTGCGTGCCAGTGTTGGTGGCAGGAGACTGCCGAGCAGTACAGACAACACCGCCGCGCCTATTGCTAGATCTGGCGGCACCACCGCACCACGCCACGCCGTCCGCAACGGCCTGGCGGCGTCACGGAGGTCACGAGGTCACGGCGTCACAGGGTCACTTCGGTGTCACATTGGTCACTAAAACACCATGTTGGTCACTAAAGCACCATATTGATCACAACAGCACCACACAGATTACCAGTGTTGCATCAATTACTATAGCACCATACGGATCACAAGTTTTGCATCCGCCACTACAGCGTCACATTGGCCACTACAGCGTCACATTGGCCACTACAGCGTCACATTGGCCACTACAGCGTCACATTGGCCACTACAGCGTCACATTGGCCACTACTGCGTCACATTGGCCACTACAGCGTCACATTGGCCACTACAGCGTCACATTGGCCACTACAGCGTCACATTGGCCACTACAGCGTCACATTGGCCACTACAGCATCACATTGGCCACTACAGCGTCACATTGGCCACTACAACGTCACATTGGCCACTACAGCGTCACATTGGCCACTACAGCGTCACATTGGCCACTACAGCGTCACATTGGCCACTACAACGTCACATTGGCCACTACAGCGTCACATTGGCCACTACAGCGTCACATTGGCCACTACAGCGTCACATTGGCCACTACAGCGTCACATTGGCCACTACAACGTCACATTGGCCACTACAGCGTCACATTGGCCACTACAGCGTCACATTGGCCACTACAGCGTCACATTGGCCACTACAGCGTCACATTGGCCACACACCTGGTGGCCAATGCTGGTGTTGGCCATCTGGTGGCGTTGTAACGATCACAGATATCATATCATCAGCGCAGTCATCACGGCATCATGATGGTCACCACAGTGTCGCAGGTCACGTCGCAGGACACCACAGTCACCACAGTGTCACAGATATCACACCATCAGCGCAGTCATCACGGCACCATGATGGTCACCACAGTGTCGCAGGTCACGTCGCAGGACACCACAGTCACCACAGTGTCACAGATATCACACCATCAGCGCAGTCATCACGGCACCATGATGGTCACCACAGTGTCGCAGGTCACGTCGCAGGACACCACAGTCACCACAGTGTCACAGATATCACACCATCAGCGCAGTCATCACGGCACCATGATGGTCACCACAGTATCGCAGGTGCCAATATGTGACGGCATGACCTCGGTCACAGATGCGCCCAGTCGCACTGGTCACGAGTGTCGCCTCGGCCACTCAGTACGCCGGCGGCACACGGGCAGTCGACTGGTCCGGCAGCAACACGGCAGCTATTGCAGGCCGATGTCTCAGTTCGACGCAGTCATCAATATCGCACCGCCAGCTGGCGTCTTGTGTGTATCACTTAAGAAAATTGTTTCCAACTCAATTTCAGTCGACAAAAGTTATGACTGTGCGCCGGCATTTCATAAATAGGCTGGCCGGCGGATGGAGCGGCGCCGAGCGGCCTCTCTCGACTCCACGGCGGCCACAGGTACCCCGGGGAGCTCTGACGCCACCGCAGACCGGCACCCTCTCATTATTTGCAGCGAAAATATGACACAATTTCGTCCCGTAATTTCGAAATAAATGACCGGCGTCCGGCGCTGGGTGAGATATTACAAGCGGCTCTACAATGTTTTAGGAGACGCCGCCGGTTTATTGTCGAAGTTATCGAGCCAGAGGTGCTTTTTACGGGATAAGGGAGCCGCTGGTCGACAGATGAAAGGGTGCTCTCAATAATTCAGTTGGCTGTTCAGACGCTTCGGACACGGCTTGTCCAGCATACACAAGAGAGTGGCTTTTGGAGAGACAGCCAGATGAAATCCAACCACAGGGAGTCGTAGATACCACTCGGGGCCAGTGTTTGTCCCCAGCTGTTGGAATACAGACGTGCACCAGGATACCGAATAAATGTCCAACCGTGGGTGCAATATCCCATGAAGGGAGAATAGAAGCATATCGAAGAAATTACCTAAAAAATAAATTATTCTCCGCTTTTCTCACTAAAATGCTAATGAGATGGACATGGCTTCAGCCCGTTGTTCGCCATTATTATAGCAGTATGAGGCCATTATTAGGACAGCATGGACGAGAGAATGGACACCAATTCGTCCAAAGCTGCGCTGATTCTATGGAAAGCCAGTCTTGGGCAGCTATGTCTAAACCACTCGCTATGGAAATTCATATTGGCACAGCAAATAAGAATGTATGTCGATAGGAAATGCTCAGACACGAATTCCTGGGACACAAAGGTCCTGTAGCGGGATTTCCTCGCCAAGTGCTTCCATGAAGGGCAAATTAACACCAGCCGGCTGGCGTCCAACGCCTGATCGGCACGTGCTCGAGCTAGCTGGACTGAAGTGATTAACTGACTGATCTGTGAGCTGCCATCAGAGAACGTACCAGAACTGAGTCACAACACCAGCCAGCTGGTGGGACCGTCCAGCAGATGGAGGCGCAGCGTCTGCAGCTCGCCTGTGTCTCAGCACAATCACTAGGTGCCAATGAATTTGAGGTAGCAGAACGGTGTCACGTCCATTAGTGAGCATCAGCCGCCCTGTTTTCGTTGGCTCTCGAGTTGGATGGCGATAGATGCATGGGTCACAGCACAGAGTGAACTATGAGCATGTCGATGACCATGTCATCAGCAGGGTATTTGTCAACATGCAGCAATTCCGGCTAATTCCAATGCGTAGCTGCGATCGAGTGTAAACCGCCATTTGATCGGTTTGCAGTCAGACACCGACTGCTCGGGTTACGGTGTCAGTTGGTCTTCATCAGCCCTACAGTCATCACAATCTTCCACCCATTCTGATCATTACCGTTCCTCTAACATATGATCGGAACGAAGCTGAACCATTTACACGTCTATTCTGATATTCAACCACCTCTCTATGTTTCCTCGGTCCTCACTTTGTCTCTTCTACTCTCTATTTCACTCGCTCACACTCTCTAGCTATCACTCTTTTTCCTCCAAACTTCTGCAGCTCGGCCTACATGTTCTTCCTCGTGTCATTTTGTCAGCGTTGGTCCATTGCATTTCCATTTGTTCCCATGCAGCCAGCTCCCGTCCAGAATGAATAATTCAGTCGTGGCCTGTATGTGTCTGCTGAGCGTCGGCTCCAAGCAGCGGTACACTAATCGATCCAGACGTCGCAGGTGATCAGACCAGCACTAATCTCTGACGTCGTCCCCCTCTCTTCCTCAACGCACACGCACAAATGTACCCACGCACTTCCGCCCACCGGAGTCGGACACAGGGCCCTGCAGGATCAGCCACCAGGACGAGGTTCGGCTATCGCAGAACGTTGCTGGGGTGTGGCAGGCGGAAGTCGAGACATTGCACTATCTGGGGATCTGCTGGGGTGTGGCAGGCGGGGTATCCCGTGACCGGCTGGCGGGGTCTCCCGTGACCGCCTGGCGGGGCCTCCCGTGACCGGCTGGCGGGGCCTCCCGTGACCGGCTGGCGGGGCCTCCCGTGACCGGCTGGCGGGGCCTCCCGTAACCGCCTGGCGGGGCCTCCCGTGACCGGCTGGCGGGGCCTCCCGTGACCGGCTGAAAGTTCGCAGGAAATTACTAGTGTACCGTCCAGAGGCGCGGTAGTAATCATCCGTGTACCCGGTACACAGCATGGCCTCCAGCCAGTGCACTGTACCGGCGGGAAGCTCTGAGGTAACTATCAGTGTACCGTCTGAAGGCGCGATGATAATTACCAGTGTACCGGCTGGAGGTTCGGTGGTAATTACCAGTGTACCGTCTGGAGGCGCGGTGATAATCATCAGTGTACCGGCTGGAGGCTCTGAGGTAGCTATCAGTGTACAGGCTGGAAGCGTGGTGGTATTTACCAGTGCACCGGCTGGAGGTGCGGTGGTAATTACCAGTGTGCCGTCTGAAGGCGCGGTGGTAATTACCAGGGTGTCGTCGGCAGCGACAGGCCAGCCGTTGGCCGGCTATACGCACCATGCGCCACCACAGCCATCAGCCGACTCAATGGGCCACCAGCTGAGCGCTTCACGTGCTCCCGGTCCGACGCATGCCAAACGGTAAATCGTGTCGGGCTCCAGCGGACTCGTGCCGGCCTTCAGGACAGCAGGCAACACGAGACTTGCGTGTCGTGTGCCTGCTGTACACAGTAAGTATACATTGTAGGGAGACTTGCGTGTCGTGTGCCTGCTGTACACAGTAAGTATACATTGTAGGGAGCGTGATTTGTGTGTGACATGTCTGAGGTATCAAGCCAGAAGCGTAGGATTCAAAGCTGAATCTTGATTCATGCACAGCTCGGTGCATGAATCACGAGAGCTGAGGAATCTCACGAGGTTCTTCAACACACGCGCCAAATGTTCAATTTTCACCAGCATGGTTTCCATCGGAAGAGCACATGCACTCCTCACAGTGCAATTTATCACGGATAGAACATTATTGTGCAAAAGTAATACATGGACCGGAGCCTGCTCAGATGCGCCTTTACAGTGTGGCATGCGACTTTTCAGTGGGCTTTGTATGCGAGCATAGCACTCACGTGGTGGTCGCGCTGCTCAAGGGGTGCTGACTTTGCCCGGTGGGGCTGACCGAGGCATGATCAGCGGGCATGTTGTCGGTGACCTCTGGCGCTACTGGCTCGGTCTGACAGTCCATCATGTCCAGTGGTCCGTCGGAGGCATAGGCGCTGGCTTCGGCAGGTAGAGGTGCCTCGTCTGGGTCTAGTGTATGAAGGGCGTATTCCATTATGTGTTCTTGGAACCTGAAAACAGACGAGTGATATTTTCGGTAGCATCAGCTGATGTGCATTTTTATTATGCTTGTCAGAATGCGATAAGTCTGAACATGGAGTACGCTGTAGTGACACGGAGACACAGTGCAACTACAAGTAGCAACCGTCTCTTGGTTCACGCGCAATCACAAGCCAAGGGTTCAATGGAAGCCCAACAATGTGGAAATTGAGACGATATGTTTTTGTTACACAGTGCATGGATGAAACTACATGTTCTATGAATCTGATTTGAATAGACACTTGTCTTGCCTCAAGGGAGATCGTACTATTTAATTCTCAATATATTTTCGACGTCGGACATTACACTCCGTAACCTTTCTCTCTCTCTCTCTCTCTCTCTCTCTCTCTCTCTCTCTCTCTCTCTCTCTCTCTCTCTCTCTCTCTCTCTCTCTCTCTCTCTCTCTCTCTCTCTCTCTCTCTCTCTCTCTCTCTCTCTCTATCTCTCTCTCTCTCTCTCTCTATCTCTCTCTCTCTTTCTTATATATATATATATATATATATATATATATATATATATATATATATATATATATATATATATATATATATATATATATATATATATATATATATATATATATATATATATATATATATATATATATATATATATATATTTTTTTTTTTTTTTTTTTTTTTTTTTTTTTTTATTTTTTTTTTTTTTTTTTTTTTTTTTTTTTTTTTTTTTTTTTTTTTTTTTTTTTTTTTTTTTTTTTTATTTTTTTTTTTTTTTTTTTTTTTTTTTTTTTTTTTTTTTTTTTTTTTTTTTTTTTTTTTTTTTTTTATAATTATATATATATATATATATATATATATATTTATTCAATGGACCTGATATTCCTCCTCTCCCACCTCACACAATAATTACTTTTCATTTGTGAAGTTCATGCATGTTCGTTATGCACATTCCAAACGGTGAAAGTGCATCTAAAATATTTGTCTTCTTGTAACGAATTGATGTGTCACTATTAATATAAAACTGATCACATGTCCGCGATTATGAATTTGTATTGATTCAGTAGGCTCTCCGTTTTATTAGCTCTGCTTCTCGCCTGGTTTGTTTTCGTTTTGTTGCACCTACTGAAGCAGAGGCGCAGCTAAGGGGGATCGCCCCCTCCCCCTTGGCACCCCAAAAATACACTAGATGAAACATGAAATTTTGAGATTTTCACGACGCAAAACCCTACATCTTTTATTTGCTTCGCCCTGCCGCTTCATGATGTTTTTAGGGTAGGGGGTAGGGCCTTATAAAAATCCTGGCTGTGCCACTGCACTGACGGTTCGTTCGTAAGGATCTTAAACATGTTTGTTTGTGGTTGATAATGTGCTGCCACGTTGGCCCCGATTCTGTTTTGAAATATATTTACCGTCGTATCAACACCATCACTACAGATGTTTGTGGCGGTACCAGTTGATTCGTTTTAATGGAGCCACGAGGCGTCACATGAATCATTCACAAAGTTTCAACACCCCACGCATTTCCTCTCGATCGTGCCTGGTGGCGTCCGAAAGTCTCGCGCATATTTCTTTTCCTGTCTCAAAATACCAACGCGGACGCTCTCATCATCCCGATATGCTCAGCTACACAGGCTTTAGTAGTCGGAAGTAGTCATAGTAAATAGCGCGGACGGCCCATCATTCCTGGCCAGTCGAATTAGGTGCGATCAAGCACACAACTCGTCTGCAAATAGCTGGTCAGTAGCAAGCGCCTCCGCCCGTACTCCGCCCCTCCGGTGCTTGTCAACCGCCAGTCTACTGCCTGTCCACTGCCTGTCCACTGCCCTTCCACTGTCTGTCCACTGTCCACTGTCCAATGCCCGTCCACTGTCCGTCCACTGCCCGTCCACTGTCCATCCACTGCCCGTCCATTTCCCGTCCACTGCCCGTCCACTGCCCGTCCACTGCCCGTCCACTGCCCGTCCACTGCCCGTCCACTGCCCGTCCACTGCCCGTCCACCGCCCGTCCACCGCCCGTCCACTGCCCGTCCACTGCCCGTCCACTGCCCGTCCACTTCCCGTCCACTGCCCGTCCACTGCCCGTCCGCTGCCCGTCCGCTGCCCATCCGCTGCCCGTCCGCTGCCCGTCCGCTGCCCGTCCGCTGCCCGTCCGCTGCCCGTCCACTGCCCGTTCACTGCCCGTTCACTGCCCGTTCACTGCCCGTTCACTGCCCGTCCGCTGCCCGTCCGCTGCCCGTCCACTGCTCGTTTGCTGTCCTTCCACTACATGTCCACTACCTGTTCACTACATGTTTACTACATGCCCACTACATGTCCACTACATGTCTACTACATGTCCACTACCTGTCCACTACCTGTCTACTGCTCGCTTGCTGTACGTCCACTACATGTCCACTGCATGTCCACTGCATGTCCACTGCCCGTCTACTGCCGTCCAATGTCCTTCCACTGCCTGTCGACGACTGTTCTTTCATTATCCATCCACTAGCCGTTCACTGGCCGCCTGAGGCCCGTACAGTGAGTCCATGTCTGGAGTCTGGAGTCCATGTCTGGAGTCTGGAGTCCGTGTATCGGCCGGCCGCCGCCCGGCCGCTGCCCATCGGTGTCACCGGCCCTGTGACGACCCGTCCTGTCAGGTGGACCCGCTGATTGGTTGTCGGGTCTGTGAGCCGGGTCAGCCACGGAGCTCCTGGTCATGTGCAACTGGCGACCGACGAGCTCAGACAACTCGTCAGTCCGTGGCTGACGGGGGAGGGGTCCTGCTGTTTGGGCACTGTCGCTGTGGACACAGCGAGATAGAATGTACGAAGAGGTTCCTGATCCTGCTGCGAGTGAATGCACGCGACTCTTGTTTAGTGCTGTTTTACGTGAGCGTTTCCTCAGAACTCTTGCAGCTTCTTGGGATTCGTGGCGTGTGAACTACTTGCACATTGTTGCGGACCATGTAACTGACGATATGCTCTCTCTACTCGGACCATGTAGCTGACGATATGCTCTCTCTACTCGCACCATGTAACTGAAGATATGCTCTCTCTACTCGGACCATGTAACTGACGATATGCTCTCTCTACTCGGACCATGTAGCTGACGATATGCTCTCTCTACTCGGACCATGTAGCTGGCGATATGCTCTCTCTACTCGCACCATGTAACTGACGATATGCTCTCTCTACTCGCACCATGTAACTGACGATATGCTCTCTCTACTCGGACCATGTAACTGACGATATGTTCTCTCTACTCGGACCATGTAACTGACGATATGCTCTCTCTACTCGGACCATGTAACTGACGATATGCTCTCTCTACTCGGACCATGTAACTGACGATATGCTCTCTCTACTCGGAACCTTTTTGCTCGCTACGGCGCTCTTTTAGAGGCATTTTGTACATCGATGGTAGGGAGCGTAGGCGTACAAGCTTGGAATTTCAAACAATCCGAGGCAGGTACTTTTTTTATTCTATAGATATTCACTTACACAAGCTTGCAAAGAGCTTAATCCATCTGGCCACTTCGCTGCGCATTCTCGGGGCTAATGAAGAGAGCAAAATACTTCTGAAGAAGGCAAATCTGACTCAATTTTAGCGACACATAACTCATATCCATGTGCAATTTTCACTTCCTGATGTGCGTTTGTACCAGCGGCGTATAGCTATGTATTGTGTGACATATCGTACAGGGTCGCAAGGAAAACGCCTGAAAGAAGAACTCAGCACACCCATAATACAAAGACCCCGAAGCCCGAAGGCATTTTTGGTCATGCAAAACGAAGAATGAAGCATGATTATTGTTCTCTACGGTTAAGAAATCGACATGACCGGAAATGGAATTCGCTAGGTACATACTCCACAATTTATTTTGAGATGGTTATCCAAACTTCAGCCTCGGTAACCAGCAGGCTACGATAGGCTGAGCACTATTTAAATCGTTTGCTCCGATCCCGGTTATCCCAGAACTTCACTTGTATCGCGTCATCTGCATCAAAATGAGCCGCACTCGGCACCACAGAAGGGAACAACGACCTGAAATTCAGCGACGAGCTGTCGCTCGCCTCGCCGGGATGACTGTTAGTACGCACGCAACCCAACCGCAAAGTCCCGCAAAATGTTGCCTCTGTTCGGGTTCTGTGGGTCACCTCAGCTACTCTCCATCTCATACTGCACCGTAACTTTGCCCTGTCTAACCTATGTGCGGTACGCACCTGTCCCGATCTCATCAAAGCGAGCGCAACACATTGCGTTGTCGACCCGTGTGGTTGCGCCTACGACATCTACACGCATTCCATGTGGCGGTGCTTCCGGCTGCCATTCCGCGCGTCGTCCCCATCTCCTCTCACCCTCATTCTTGTGATGCCCATCCCCTTGTTTCTGCTCTATGCGATGCATCATCTCGCCCTGACCTCACTCCAAGCGGCTCCACCTGGTCCTCGTCGTGCTACGCCCTCCGGGCACCATGGGGTCATCTCTGCAGCCGGCCAGGTCGCAGCTATCCCTGCACTGTTTATCTCACCTCTCCCATGCATGCCATCTGGCCTATCTGCTTGCGCACTATGTCCTTGTGAGCGGCGTCTGACGCGCCACCGGTGCGGCGGCTTCAGATGCCGCGCCGATTCGTTCCGGTTCGGCAGCCGCTACCCGAAAATATCTGAATGAGCTGCGCCCGGCCGTTGCCCGCCGGCCACACTGCACGCTGGCTGACAGCGCCGCGTTTGAAGCCGGCTGAGCCGGGACCGCCCGCGCGGCATTGTTGCACGAAGTCGCCGCTTCGGTGCGGCAGCTCGACACTAAAACCGCTCTGGACGGCGTGCGGCGGCGGCCGCTGGCTCTGTGGATGTGTACCGCTTCCGCCGGCGCGCCGTGGCGAGCCGCCACAGTCGCGTCACTCGTACGAGTAGGCTCGCGGGCGCTACCGACGACCGACTGTAATAATAGAGCGTGGCCGATGAGCGGGCGATACGGTCCGGCAGGCGGCCTATACCGGCCGGTGGCACCGACGGCTCGTAGCCTCGTTGCTGGACAGAGAAAAACGGCGCGTCGCCGATAAAACGGCGCCAACATTGTGGCCGCCATCTGATAGCCGGTCGACGGCGGCTCTCAAGAGGCGCGCCATTGTGGCCGGGCCTGAATGGTGTTGGCGGTGACCGATTGTGGCGACCGGAGCTGCACAGCCGCTGAACTGTCGACTGCCGCCCTGTGCGGACCCGCGCCTGCACTACTGGTCCAGCACGGACCCACAGCTCGAGTATTAGTTCGGCCAATGCCCATGAACAGCACGTTGGTCCAGCCCAAACACGGTGTCAGTACCATTTCCGCCCATACGTCACGGCGCGGTAGACTGCACAATTTGTTTTGTCGTGCAATTGCACACGATGGCTATTTACTGGATTACGCGATTGTTCTGATGAATGCATCACGACTGGGCTGTAGGCCACGACTGGGCTGTAGGCCACGACTGGGCTGTAGTCCACGACTGGGCTGTAGGTCATGACTGGGCTGTGCGTCTATTTTTCAACAAGCAGAAACGAAATCAGCTGGATGACTTGGCCTGCACAGCCATGGCCATTTGCATGAGGATATTACATTGCAACGACGTATGCACCTTGATCCACCATCCGTCACCACAGATCAACAAACAATTTGATCCACCATCCGCCACCACAGATCAACAAACACCTTGATCCACCACCCGCCACCACAGATCAACAAACAATTTGATCCACCATCCGCCACCACAGATCAACAAACAATTTGATTCACCACCCGCCACCACAGATCAACAAACAATTTGATCCACCATCCACCACCACAGATCAACAAACACGTTATATATGTGTATTAGGCAAAAATAGTTGCATAAGTGAGAAAATAAGGCACTCCGCGCAGGCGTGGTTTAATGCGAGACTTACAATCTAGGTCTAACAGTCTAGTGAAGACCAGAAAGAAAAACAAACCACCCAGCTGCCGACAATAACCAAGACAAGATACCGATTACGAAAAATAAAGGGACATTAACACATCTCAACTGAAGACATGACATATCTTAGCTTGAGTATCTAGTAGTGCTCATCTCCATGGACACAATTGCTTCTTTCTCTTACACGCTACGTTCAGATATGATTTAGTAGGGAGGGTGTTCATGATAATTGTGGGGCCCACATTGTTGCGCCTTTTCAGCACCGTCATGCTTTCTCAAAATGAGGCGTGAATACCAGGGGGATATCAGTGCAATATTTGTTGTTGTTTTTTTTTTGGGGGGGGAAGGACTAGCAACACGCCTGACCAACAATGCCCAACGCACAGCATCCTGCAACCTATTTTTACTTTTACTTAGCGTGTGTCCCCAGGGTCCAAGGCTAAGCAACTGACACCGCTGGAGCAGCCGTCATCACAGCTATCGCTGGGCTGTCTGCAATCGCTGGAACGACCGTAGCTGCTAGAGCAGCTGTGTTCAGGCCATTGGGGCAGCTGTGGCAGGTTGGGCGATCGTCACCGCCAGGACGGCTGTGGCCGTTGGGGTGACCGCGGACAGGGGCGGCCGCCGCCGCTAAGGTGACGATGGGTGACCTTCCCAGTCCTTGGCAACATTTATGGCTGTTTAGGATATCTGCTCTCTGATGCTGGTTCTCGGTATCCCTCGCACCCATCGCGAATTCTCAAGGATTATCTTAGCTCTGAGGGGCCCGATCCTCAGGAACCCATCCTAAATATCAGGAACATGCCAGTCCAGTCTTATCTGGCTCTCAGATGACATATTCATCTGTCAGGAGCCCTCTTTAACTTGCATGGACCATTCACAGTCCTCGACAAACCTGTCTAGTTTGCAGGAGAAGTATGTAGCTCCAACACAGGCCTCATAATTTCTAGCAAACATAGCCAGCTCTCGGAATTCTCCTTTGCTCTTAGATGGCTCTGTTCATCCATCGGTGTTCCTCCCAGTCATCAGGAGCATCACAGTCCGGTCCGCTCTAGCTCTCGAGGGACCTCTCCAGTCCTCGACAGTCTTTTGGACTAGCAAGGACATTCTAGTTCTGAAGCTGTATATCAGTATTCCTCACAACAATCTCTAGCCCTTAGGGACTCTCCTTATATCTCGGGGGCCCTGTTGTTCTCAAAGGGACCGCTTGCAAGCCTCTTGGCCATCCCGTCCAGTCCTCTCTAGCGCTGATTATCTTCAATCGTCAGGGGTCCTATCCAGTTGTTAGGGATCCTTCCCAGTCCATAACAGTCTTCTTAGCTTCAAGGGCTTTTGAGCTCTGTCGCTAGCCCTAAGTATTTTTCATAACCATCGTCAGTCGTAGGGACTCTCCTTAAATCTCCGGAGGCTCTGTTAGTCCTCTCAAAATGGGGACTCTCCTTAAATCTCTGGAGGCTCTGTTAGTCCTCTCAAAATGCTAGTGCCCTTCATAGTTATCGACAGCTCTTGTCGTTTAAAGAGCAATCTAGCTCCGATGCTGGCCCTCAGTATTCCTCACATCAATGGCCAGGCAACAGGGTTTTTTTTAATAGAAATATCCTTCCGGAGACCTTGTTTATCAATTAGGGGCAGCTCTCAACCTCAGAAGAATCCCGGTCCAGTTCTTTCAGGCTCTCAACGAGATCCTCTTCATCCATCGGGGCCCTCTCCTGCATTTAGGGCCCATCACAATCCTGAATAGTCATGCATAACTCTCATCTCGGGGAATTTCAGATCTGAGATGGGCCCTCACTAGTCCTTGTCAGCTCTTAAAGGTCCTGTTCATGCCTCAAGGGCTCTTTCAAACCCAAAGAACATCCCAGCCTTCTTTGGTCCTCAGTTGCTCTGTTTATTCCTCAGCTGTTAGGGACCCATTCCAGTTGAGACTGCTCTTTCTAGCTTGCATGGCTATTCCAGCTCTCGGGCGGGCCTTCTGTTGTTTGTATGGCCCCCATCAGCCCTCAGGGTGGACGTCTCTAGGTCTCAAGGCCTCTTTCCACACAAGCTATTAGATGTGCTTGAATTTTCCTCGGTTATATATCTGCCCCTCAGGGCGGTCGCCTGGATGGACCCATCGGACTCGCCAGGGGCGGGTGCTCCTTTACCCCTTGGAAGTGGCACTGTTTCAACAGCATGCTTTTAACAGCCTCTAAGCGCCCTTCCATGCGCTTAGAGGCTCTTTATGTAGCACGGGGAACACTCACTTCGAACAGATTGTCTCGGTAGCTCGGGAGCCTCTTCATCGGCCTGAGGCACGCTGTCAGCTCTGAGCCCCTCTCCATCAGTATGAGCAAAAGCCGACCAAGTGGCTCTGCACGTCCGGTCCGGGGCCCCCATCGGACCCGGGACCCGGGACCCGGGGCCTCCATCGGACGGCTCAGGGAGACGCTTTCATGGTTCAGGACATCCTCCATCCAACCGGAGTCTCCTCCTCAAAAGCGTGGGCCTCCTCTATCATGCAAGGGGCCCCCTGTGCGGTTTTTCCCCCATCGGTCCAGGGGTCTTTCTTACCGGCTCTGGGTCCTTTCCGACGGACCGGGTCCTCCCGCGGCTAGGGGTCCTCTCCGTTGGTGCAGGGACGCTTCTTAGCGATCCAGAGCCTACTCTGTCAGGTCGCAGGGCCTCTTTTAACACCCTGGGCTCCCTCCATCAGGTCACTGTCCTTTGTACGGCTTGGGCCCATCCGTCGGCCCGAGGGCCCTTTATGACGGCCCGAGGTCCTCTTCGGCAACTAAAGCCCCTCCGTCGTCTCTGGGGCCCTCATTGACGACCCAGGGCCTTTTCTGGCAAGCCGGAGGTCCCTTTCCAAACGCTTGGCCCTGTCTATCAGGTCAGGGGCCCTTTCTTCGGCTTAAGCTCCACTGACAGTCCAGGGGCTCCTCATATTGGCTCGGGGGCCTCTCCGTCAGCCCGGGGTCTTGCCAAATATCCGGGGGCCCCTCCGTTGATCTAGAAGCCCTTCACGTTTGCCCAGTCATGGGCCCTCAACATCTTCCTGAGGGCACTCTCCGTTGACTCGGGGCCCTATTAAACTGCTCGGAGGACCCTTTCCGTCAGTACGGGGCCCTTTTCGTCAGTCCAGGAGTCCTTCACTTCGACCCAGGAGGCCCGCAAGGGCCCCTGCACCGATGCCTTGAGGGGCCCTTGCGGGCCCCCTTCAACATTCCAGGGGCTGCCCCCTCCGCCCCCTGGCTACGCCACTGGTTTGAATATCGGAATCTTGTAGTGGCATGGTATGCTTATTAAATAATTAAATACATGGTACAACATTGTACAAACTATTCAACGCTGAACGAATCAAAGTTTCAGTTTTAATTTTGCTATTTCGTTACATTGAGAATGGTAAGTAATGGGCATTAACTTACATGCATTAAACATTGGCTTACAACCATTATGCTGCTGTTATCAATAACTGCCAATACAAAAAGAAATCATTGGTAATAGGTTTATTTTCAATCTATGTTCTTAGAATGAACGAGGCTTTCCAAGGTGATGTGTACTGCCTATTTGATCTGAGTGTAACAGAATAGAACCAATGCTTCTACTTCATTTTCAAGAAAAAGTAGGTATTAAAAAACTAACCTTTTGGCAGGGCATCAGTTCATTTTGGGCGGGTCGCAACGGGCCCTGGTCACATCAGATCGGATGATCGCGGACTTCGGCCTCAAAATTGCAATAGTTGCCAACTAGTTCAGATAAATTAGATCCATGGTATTCGTAATGGAAGGCATGAGACGATGTCACTACATAGCTATGCGATAGCAAAGACCACAAGCAAGTGAGCGTGCAAACATGTTTTGGACGGAGGACTACCTACAAGATATCAGTGCACTGACATCTAATTAATGCATTATATTTATTCACAAGTTGTGACGTCATTCCTCTGACATGGCGTGTTTATGATAGACGTCTAAGACCATTCTAAGTCTATGATCATACCAGAATATGACAATAATGATACCCAATGATTGAAGTAAGTGCTGTCAATGTTTTGGCTTTAGTTCTGAAAGGAGCTGACGAAGAAGAAGAAGGTAATCCAGCCGAACGTTCAAACGACTTATTCATTTGAAAAAGTTCCCCTGTCACAAAATCATGGTATCATCTACTAAAAGCCCAATGTCCACAAACGCAACCAAGCGCACACCTAGACGTGCAGTGGAGTAAATAAACAGCCCACAGTAGTTGACAGACGAGAAACCGATTCAGTGCACGCCCACAAACGCCACTCTCCTAACAGTGCGCTGAGCCGGCGCATTAGAGCGCTGCTTCTTTTATCTGGTGACGCTTCCTTTGATATTCGCCATCAGCTCAGTGCAGAGCAGGCATTTTTCGCCGGCCAATTTTGGCCAGGGTGCAGTGTGGCCACTGCAGCCAATTCAGAGCGCCAGTGTGGTGGTTACGTCCCAACAATGAGCACGAATTATACAACAATAGGCCGTGATTGTGACAGCGAGTTCATTTGTTGCCTTTGTCGGATCCTTTTGTTGGTTATCTCTCATTTTCTGCAATTATCTGGCGGCTCGCAGCTCCTTTGTGCCACGGGAATGTCAGAATAGCCGCAGGCTCTGCAGGTCAGGTCGGTCGTAGGCGGGGCGGATGTCAAGTCAGCTATTGGAAGTCCGTAAGCCATGCCAACTGTGAACCTAACGTGGGTCAGGTCAACCGAGGACATGCCGTAAGTCAGGTCAATTGCGGGCAGCCGCCGTCGTGCAAGATCAGTTCAAGGACAATATGTGGGCAAGGCTGGCTACGGACAGCTGGCGGTCAGGTCAGCTGTGAACACCACCGCAGGTCAGCTGTGAACACCACCGCAGGTTAGTCATGGTTACCCCGCAGATTAGCTGTGGATATCCTGCAGATCAGCTGTGGATATCCTGCAGATCAGCTGTGGATATCCTGCAGGTCAGTGGTGAATACTGCGCACGTTGGCTCAGCCTCAGAATGACACAATAGCCAGCGGGCAGTCGAGTGCAGAGCAGCCCTCTCCAGGTCAGCCCTTGAGGAGCATTGTGACTGGAATCATGGGTGAGGTGATGTGAAGAATGGTGGCACAGGTCAGATTTCCTCCAGAGCAGGTGATGATCAGACGTGGTCAGCATGGAGTGGAGCTCAGGGGCAAGTGAACCCTAGAATACCATGGCTGATCAGAAGGGAAGACGGCATGCTACGTCCAGGGGTGGATCAAGCAATTCCGATGGTGGGAGAGTAGGGTACTGAGCTGAAGGGGCATCATTTGTCCGGAGGGGGAATTTCCCCGGAGGGCCGCCACTGACTTGGAGGGGTGAACCGAAACGTTCTGCAGTGGCTCCTTTTGCACCAATGTCTTTTCTACTCAGTGGTGCGCCTCTGGCTGAACATTGTAATGTGATGGGTGAGGGAAGGGTGCACTCGTCCTTCCTGGATGGACGCCTTTTTCCACTCTGACGGGTGCCGCATCTCCATGGGGCAGAGGGCACATGCCTCGTGCTCCCACCCCCTCTTGGATCCGCCCCCGGCTTCCTCTCGTTCGATGATTGTCCACGCGACAAGTCATCCAAGTGAAGCCCGTTATCATAGGTGGCGGTGGTGGAATAGGAGGCTAAAAGGAGAACCAGGAAGCCATTGGTGGAATTCCACAGCAGATAACCAATGGTTTCCAAGGGGATTGCACACATAGGAAGATGAGATCAAGGTGCAGAATTTCACTAAACATTGCTATGGAATGTCCTCGATCAATTTCCACGGATAGCAACCTAATAAAGACATCATTATACAGCGCTGCATATACAGCGTAACATTCAGTGTGGCACTACTTGGATGGGAGTCTGAGCTCTTTTGTTTCTATACACACACACATACATGCAATAGCGATCGCCTTACCCAGCGCGTATTTTGATCGACAAGCATGTATGGACATGTATTCATGTCTATGCAAATGTTCGGTGACCTAACATGACCTCATTTGTCCCTTACCAGATATAATCACCTGCATATGACGCATACAAACACAGTTATTTCCTTTTAGGCGAATATCGTTATACGGACAGCTTAGCAGACAGTTTTAGGCGTAAACAATGGGAACGAAATATTCCAACTCCATTTACTTGACCAGATTTGTGACGTCATCGGGATACCCGATGTGAACAAAACAATATCAGACTTGACGAATGTTGTTATTATATTTATTCCATTTGGTTTCATTTCGATCAGTCAGTTGGTTCCGGAGTTAAAAGTGGGTTAAAAAGATCCTTCCAGTGACCAGCGCATGTGAGAACACGCCAGAGACTGCCCAGACGACTGAACTCCAGAGACTGCCGGCACCCAGTGCGCCCTAGGCAACCACCGGAACAATTTCCAATAGAAATTCTGCAGAATGGGTTGCTGGAACCTACCTACCAATCCGTCGCGGCATGAAGAGAAGTCCCATCTCGGGAGCGTCTCAGCGGAGCTGGTACCCCAGTCACCCCAGAGGCAGCGGTCCCCCTCGCTGAGTCGGTGGCCCGTCCAGTACATCACAGCCGGCAGCCTGTGCACGGGCACGGCAGGGCACATTTGGCAGCTGACTCAGTGGCGACGGCGCGCTGTTTTGAGAGCTGCCAACGCCACTACACACGGCCGCCTTTCAGCGGCCATCAGGATATGGTGCCGGACAAGCGGGTTCGCCTCACACCAGCTCGCCGACACACGCCGCCGTGCGTCACGTGACGTCACGTCACGTCACGTCACGTCACGTCACGTCACGTCACGTCACGTCACGTCACGTCACGTCAGGCTGCCGAGCGGTGCACACATGTGCGCGGCGGCAGCTTTGTGCCGGCGGCCAGCGCCCGCAGGGCCATCGGCTCATCGGCAGGCAGGTTTGGCAGCGGACGAGGTGCGGCGGTCAGTGCTGCCGGAGCTGGCCGCTGCTTGGCAGTGGGTGGGGCAGCAGGTTCCGACCACCGGCAGCTGGTCACAACAGTCATTCGGAGAGGGTCTGTCACGGGCTCCATCGCGCGCCCATTCAGCTAGGTGAGTCAACACTCAGCAGCAGATGAAAACTGCTTTGAAGATTGTGAGATGTCTGGTGAGCTTCATAGGCAGGACTGATGCACATTGATGTGGTGACGTATGCTTCCAGTGGGTTATTGCGTGTGCAGGTACGGACAGGGAACTTCACGCATAATTAAATTGTAGTTACCAACGGCGAAGCCAGGAGGGTCCCATGAACCCAAGGACCTATATCAACCAAAACTGAACAGACAACCAGACAGGGGCACCCCCTGGCCTAGATGAACCATTTTTAGTGAAGGGGAACCATTCATAGCGAGGTGAATCCACTTACGGCTCCCATAATAGAGGAAAGACAGTGAGGGCCTTCATTTTAAGTAGCACTTTGAGCCAGAGGAAAACCTTCTCAGTGAGGGAACACTTTTGTTCAGTGATGGAATCCTCAGTGGGCAGTACTCCCTGTCCGAAAGAAAACCTCGTTACGCGGATCCGTGAGCACATGTGAAACCACCAGTGCGTCAATCCGAACAGGAAATATTATTGTTGCAAATATTTTATCAGAGGATATTTTACGCATGGTGTGTGACAGTGTCCATATCAGTGGGCAGGATTATAATGCTGTGGCCGTGTGTTACACATGCCACATATTTGGGTTGTTGTTCCTGAGACTAGCCAGTCTTCACCATGTATGTGCAATTCTACTGAATGCATCCTGCAAGCAATCTCTTTTATACACAACGTTCTCAACGACGTTCTAATTGAAACGGGATGCACCTCAGATCCATATTATGAGCTTATATGCTTGTTACCTAGTTTATTTGATTGAATTTCATTAGTTGATTTAAAACAATCTTTCAACTCCACCAATTAAATATATTTCCGAACTAGAAAACGTCAGAAAGGTTCGAATTGTATAACAGATTCTGTCGGACTTCGGAGGCGCCCTATTTTCAGAGTAAATCGATCACTGAAGGTAAATTAATAACTATTCCCAAATTCAGATCTATGGTGCATTTTCCATTAGACATCTAGGGTTCCAGCTTGCTAGTAATATTTAGCCTTGTTTATTGACCACAATTGCTGTTGCAAATATTGCCTGTTTCGTTAGGTGTCATGAGCGGACATAATACCGGTGGCGCCGCTCTGGTGGTGAGTGTGTGAAGGAACACCACCAGAGTGGGCTTGCGATGATTAATGCTATATTCTAGTTTCTAGAGGAGGTGCAAGTAATTTCCAATGGTCAAATTTGAACAATATTGAAACAAGCTCTCTTATGATGTGTAGTTCGTTTTATTATCAAATCATTTCACCCTATCACTTTGCCCTTAAAGTGAAATGGGAGCAATTGGCCACTCAACATCTTGGAATAAAAACGTATCATACATCTTCTATGTGATGTGCTGGCAATTTCCAATGTTCTGAACTAAAATCGAACGTGCTACATTTTTATATAACCTTGAATAACTTCCATGAAGGTTGAATCCTGCCACTTTTGCACTTAATTCCAGAATTTGTGTCCCAATTTATGACATTGTATTCCCTTAAATTGTGTATCAGATGTTCTACATTACCGAATTACTTTCCAATGTTCTCAAATAAACCGGCATAAAATCAGCTGCCTTCTGATGTCATACGGGACTACTTTTTTTTAGATATCTAACCCTTTCATTTTTGCACTTAATTTCAGGATTCGTGTCTCGAATTATCACATTGTATTACTTTAAATTGTATATCAGATGTTCTACATAAGCGAATTCATTTCCAATGATTTCAAATAAAACGGCATAAAATCAGCTGCCTTCTGATGCTATCCTCGACTACTTTACTGTCAACTTTCTGCACAGTGATTACCTTGTAGTGCTGCATAGTTAGGAACTAGCATATATCTAAGCTTTGTCGGTTATTTTGCTCTGCTCTGTTATTTGGTAAATAATTTTGGAGCAAGATATTTTTCAATTTCAATCTAGGAATAAGCTGCAGCCTTTAGGATGGTTAACACCAGGATGCAGGCACTAGAGGATGAGGTTAGGGCCCTTAAGGCAGAGCTTTCCAAGCTCAAAGCTTCCCTTGCTTCAAAGGGCAGGCCAGAACGTAAGGAGCAGTCTGTAGCAGGGGCATCCTATGCCCAGGTGGTCACAGGCCACCAGGTAACTGTAGCTTCCCCTGCTGTGGAGGTGGCAGGGAGATCTGAAGAGATAAGTGTTCCTAGTGAACATAATATTTCTAGTAGCTCACAGGAGGGGCAGTGGTTTAAAGTCAAGGGGTGGAGGATTTGGAGGCGTGAGCCTAAGCAAGGGGGCAGTGAGTGGCAGGTGGTAGGTGGTAGGAGTGGGAAGAAACCTAGTGAAGCAGCTCAACAGGCAGGAGTAGTAACAACATCCAACAGGTTCCAGGCATTGGAGGACTGCCCCCAGGATAGTGATAGTGATAGTGATAGCAGCAAGGAGAAAGTGCTAGTCGTAGGAGACTCTCGTGTGCGGCATTTGGATAGGGTATTCTGTAAAGGTCGGAAAGGTAGGAGGTACGTCACCAGGCCCGGTGCCAAGGTTAGAGACCTGGTCCAAGTGGTCGCACAGGCCACCAGCGAAAACCAGTTTAGTACAGTTATAGTGCAGGTAGGAGTGAACAACATAGGTCCTGCTAGGAGTGAGGAGCTGATGCAGGACTACAGGGCCCTTCTGGCCACCCTGAAGCAAAGCAATAGCAGAGTTATTGTGACAGCTATTCTGCCTAGGGCTGGAGTCTCCCCTGAGTGGAGCTCTAGGGCACTGGCAGCCAATGCCAGGGTAGGTAGGCTTTGCAATGAGTTAGGTTTGACTTTTGTTGACAAGTGGTGCAGGTTTTATGGCTCATCTGACCTCTATCAGAGGGATGGCTTGCACTTCTCTGAGAAGGGGGTGCAAGTGTTAGGCAAAGTATACGAACATGTCCTTCAGGGAAACTAGATAATGGGGTGGGGAGGGAAGAATTGGCATTGCCATCTCAGGGATATGTCAATAGTGACAGCATAGGCAATAGAACCTCACAGTCAGCAAATAGGGGTAGCAGTAGATCAAGGGGGCAGAGTGGTAGCTCATCCAGAGATGATAGAGCTACTCAACATAAAAAGCCAAAGAGGGTCATGGAACTTTTGTTAAGTGTATGATGCTTAATGCTCAGAGCATTCGATCCAAATTTGATGAGTTCAAGTGTTATGTTGCTGAGGAGAACCCAGATTTTGTTTGCATTACTGAGGCATGGGTCAGTGAGGGATATTTTGGGGATAACTTGCAGGACTATGAGATCCAGGGATACAATATGTTTTCATGCAATAGGGGTCCAGCAGTGAAAGGGGGTGGTGTAATGCTCTATGTGAATAGCTTATACAGTTCTCAAAAAGTAGTAGATGGGGTGAAAAATGTGTCTGTGGAGTCCATTTGGCTTGATGTTGCTGTGGGAAAAGGCAACAACAATAAACTGAGGATAGGAGCTTTGTATCGATCAGGAACCTTGCCACATTCTCAGCAACTGGAGCTTGATAAGGTGATTTGTGAGGAAATCAGTAGAAACTTTCAGAGGAAATGCCTTATTCTTGGTGACTTTAATCTAAAAGGATATGAAAATGTTGGTGTTGGCTCCCCATCATGTAAACTGTTTAGGAAATGCCTTGAAGAGGACTTGTTCTTACACCAGTTTGTAATGGAACCAACCAGGCAGGGCTCATTCTTGGACCTTGTCTTCTCAAATGTAAGTGATTTAGTTCAAGACTTGACTGTAGGAGAAACTCTGGGAAGAAGTGACCATAACATAGTGAGATTCAAGGCACAGGTATCAGGGACAATCAAGGGATAATTTGGCAAAGATTCCAAATTTTAACAGGGCAGACTTTGCCTGCATGAGAGAGGCTTTAAGTGCCGCATAAAATGGGAAGAAGAATTCTTTGATTTAAATGCCTGTGAAATGTGGGAAAAGTTCAAATCCTACTTGAGGGAAATTCAGATTAGACATGTCCCCCAAAAGCAAAGGCGCAAAAGAAGGGTAGGAAAGCCAGCATGGCCTACACCAGATGTGATGAAAGCAATTAAGGCTAAGAAAGGTGCATTTAGAGTAGTTAAGGAGGCTTCAAATATCGTAAATCTAAGGTCGTATCAAAAATCTAGAGACGCTGTGAAGCAGAAAATCAGAGCAGCAAAGCGAGCAAAAGAATTGGATTTGGCTAGGAACTGTAATAGGGACAGTAAAAAGTTCTTTAGTTTCTACAAGCTAAGTAAAGTTTCAAGCACAATTGGTCCACTGGATGTAAATGGGACTATATTGAGTGAGGATAGTGAGATGGTTGAGGAGCTGAGCAAGCAGTTTAAATCAGTGTTTACAGTGGAGGATGTGACTAATCTGCCAACCGTGAACCACAGTTCAGTGACAGGTGATCAGATACACGATGTTGATTTCATTGATAGTGATATTGTTTTCATTTATATCAGAAAAATAAAGACAAACAAGGCAGCAGGACCCGATGGAATTTATGCTAGGGTATTGCGGGAAGCTGAAAAAGAAGTGGCAATTCCACTTAGTATAATATTTTGTAGGTCAGTTTCGCAAAATGAAATTCCAACAGATTGGAAAAGGGCAAATGTAGTTCCTATTTTCAAGAAAGGAGAAAGAGGGAAAGTTGAAAACTATAGGCCAGTAAGCCTCACATCCCTAGTCTGCAAGGTACTCGAATCAATTATCAAGGATAGAATAGTTAGTTTTCTGGAAGGAAACAGATTGATTCAAGATACTCAACATGGGTTTAGAAAAGGGCGATCGTGCATCACAAATCTCTTGGACTTTTTGAATTTTGCTACAGAACAATTTGATCAGGGAAATCAGGTTGATGTAGCATATCTTGACTTTAGTAAGGCCTTTGACAAGGTACCCCATAAACGGTTAATGATGCAGCTTCAGGTCCATGGTATTGCAGGTAGCATCCTAAAATGGATAGAGTTGTGGCTTTCAGATAGACAGCAGAGAGTGATGCTAAATGGTACAAAGTCATCATGGCAAAATGTTCTTAGTAGAGTCCCCCAGGGGTCGGTACTGGGGCCACTATTGTTCATTATATATGTGAATAGCATTGAATGTGGCCTAAGCAGTAAGGTTTTGAAATTTGCGGATGATTTGAAGATCTTTAGGGCAATAACAGGGCAAAATGAGCAGGTTTTGCTGCAGAAAGACTTAGACGAGCTAGTGAAGTGGTCCGAAAAATGGCAAATGAAGTTTAATTTTGATAAGTGCAAAGTCATGCATGTAGGTAGGCAGCATATGAAGGCTCCATACTTGATGGGTGGCCAAGTACTATCTGTGACTCAGCAGGAGAAGGACTTAGGTGTTATTTTGAACACAAAATTGGGGGCATCAGAACAGACCAAAGAAGCCAGGAAGAAGGCACTAAGAATGCTTGGGGCAATACAGAGGAATGTGTCATACAAAAGTGAGGAGGTCATCAGGAAGCTTTACTGTGCATATGTCAGGCCACATTTGGAATACTGTGTCCAAGCTTGGTCCCCTAGTTATGAGAAAGATTGTTGGCTTTTAGAGAGAGTACAAAAGAGGGCAACAAAAATGGTTAATGGTATAGGCAACCTGGAATATGAGGAAAGACTGAAGAAATTGAACATGTTTTCACTTAGATATAGAAGGCTGAGAGGAGATCTCATCGAGGTTTTTAAATTTGTTCATGGTCAGGAACAGGGATATCTCAGGGAAATGTTTGAATTTAACAGAAATGATGCAATTAGAGGTCATCAATTCAAAATTAAAGTTAATCACAGCAGGACAAGGTTAAGACAGTCTTTCTTCACCAACAGGGTAGTAGAACACTGGAACCAGCTGCCAGGAACCATTGTCAGTAGCAACACACTGAACATCTTTAAAAACAGCATAGACAATCATTATAAGAATAGGGGGATTGTTTTTCTGTATTCCAGGGAAGGTTGATCGACAGGGAGGAGTGGGAGTTGGGAGGAGTTTGTAATTGTTGACTGTGTTATGAAATAGCAAGTGAGTCTCTTATTAAGTCTAAATGCTTTATAACTTTATATAGGGTGTACCTAGCAGTGGATTCAGCACCTTCCTTCGGGATGTGATACTGATGAGATTGTCTATGGTAGCACAATGGGTATGATGGGAGGAGTTTGTAATTGTTGAGTGTATTATGCAATAGCAAGTGAGTCTCTTATTAAGTCTGAACGCTTTATGAATTTCTGTGGGATGTGCCTAGCAGTGGATTCGGCACCTTCCTTCGGGATGTGATGCTGATGAGGTTGTCTATGGTGGCACGATGGGTGTGATGGGAGGAGCTTGTGATTATTGAGGGTGTTAGGCGGTAGCAAGTGAGTGGTGTTAGATGGGCTGGGATATATAGCTTCCTAGGAACTTGGGATAAGGGATTGATTGGGGTGGGAGTATGTACATTCTAGTACCTTTTCTAGATAGGCTTAACCCAGATGGGCCCCTGTGGCTCTTATTAAGCCTTAATACTTTATGACTTTATGACTTTTTATAGATATCTAACCCCGTCATTTTTCTACTAAATTCCAGGATTTCTGTGTCGAATTATCATGATGTATTCCTTTTAATTGTACATCAGATGTTCTACATTACCGAATTAATTTCCGAATTCCGAAAAATACCGAATTAATTAATGAATTGGTCTGAAATAAACCGGAATAAAATCAGCTGCCTTCTGATGTCATACTCGACTACGTTTATAAATATCTACCGATGTCATTTTTGCACCCAAATTCAGGATTTGTGTCTCGAATTATCACACTGTATTCCTTTAAATTGCGTATCAGATGTTCTACATTATCGAATTAATTTCAAATGGTCTCAAATAAACTAACATAAAATCAGCTGCCATCTGATGCCATGCTCGACTACTTGCATAGATATCTAGCCCTTTGACTTTTGCACTCAATTCCAGGATTTCGGTCTCGGATTATCATATTTTATTCCTTTTAATTGCATATCAGATGTTCTACATTAGCGAATTAATTTCCGATTGTCTCAAATAAACCGGCATAAAATCAGCTGTCTTCTGATGCCATACTCGACTACTTTCAACGATATCTAACCCTGCCATTTTTTTCCTTTTAACATGAAGCTTTGCGGCGTTATTGAGGTTCTGGCATAGCTCGATGCCCGTCAAGCGCCGATGGTTGCTACCCAGAGGATCCATAGGGCCGCCGAGCGGTGGCACGACAAAAAGTAAAGTTCCACCCTTCAACAATACTAAGCAACATCGACTCTGCCGCGCCAAAATGGTGTAGGTGAAATTCACGGTTGTAAATGCATCCTTTCCATTCAACGCCCATAAATGTAATGCTTTTAAACAATATCGAGAAAATCTGTCGAGCTCAACTCCAGTGGTGGCGGAACTCATGCCAGGCACATCGCCTTTCGCTTCAAATATGAAAATCTACCTGTAACTTTGGCTTTGGGGCCCATTAACATCTAGGGAATGGTGCGTGCCCCCAAACGCGCCCCACCACTGAATGTTGGGCGGTCGGGGACGGGCCGCCGGCCGCGAGGCCCGCCGGCTATGGTGGAAAATAGTTCCATAAGCCAATATGCATAGTAACAATATGCGAAATATATCACCCTAAGTGGCAATGAAATTGACGTCTGACGGCAAACTAATTTTCATAAATGCACTTCGCATCATATTTTATGGAGAAAGAACCTCATAAATTGTAACCATATTCTTCGCGCACACACTAGTGAACATCCGGGCGCGCTTGTCGCGGGCGCATCTTTCAGAGTCCTTGAATAGCATCAGGAACCTACCTGTTTTCTTTCTTTTCTGAAGATCCCAGATGTCCGCATTAACATGGCGTCTGACGCCTAGCGTAGTTACTAACGAAGCGTTTAATGTCCAGAAGGCAAGATTGACTTATACATACGTATGGTAATGACAGTTTCAGTACTGATAATACATAGATGGAGAATATTTTGCTACATTTACGTTCGGTCAATTTTCACAAAATTTACCAACATTCAGTCCAGGTGATCACTAAGGGTTCAGGAGATTGGGACATGGGACGACACACCTCGGACGACACACCTCGGACGACACACCTCGGACGACACACCTCAGACGACACACCTCGGACGACACACCTCGGACGACACACCTCGGACGACACACCTCGGACGACACACCTCGGACGACACACCTCGGACGACACACCTCGGACGACACACCTCGAACACACACCTCGGACGACACACCTCGGACGACACACCTCGACACACCTCGGACGACACACCTCGGACGACACACCTCGGACGACACACCTCGGACGACACACCTCGGACGACACACCTCGGACGACACACCTCGGACGACACACCTCGGACGACACACACACCTCGGACGACACACCTCCGACGACACACCTCGGACGACACACCTCGGACGACACACCTCGGACGACACACCCGGACGACACACCTCGGACGACACACCTCGCGACACACCCGACACACCTCGGACGACACACCTCGGACGACACACCTCGGACGACACACCTCGGACGATACACCTCGGACGACACACCTCGGACGACACACCTCGGACGACACACCTCGGACGACACACCTCGGACGACACACCTCGGACGACACACCTCGGACGACACACCTCGGACGACACACCTCGGACGACACACCTCGGACGACACACCTCGGACGGCACACCTCAAACGACACCACTCCTCAGATGATACACCTCACACGACACTCCTCAGATGATACACCTCACACGACACTCCTCAGATGATACACCTAACACGACACTCCTCAGACGATACACCTCACACGGCACTCCTCAGATGATACACCTCACACGACACTCCTCAGATGATACACCTCACACGACACTCCTCAGATGATACACCTAACACGACACTCCTCAGACGATACATCTCACACGGCACTCCTCAGATGATACACCTCACACGGCACACCTCACACGACACTCCTCAGATGATACACACCTCACACGATACACCTCACACAACACACCTCACACGGCACACCTCACACGACACTCCTCAGATGATACACCTAACACGACACTCCTCAGATGATACATCTCACACGGCACTCCTCAGATGATACACCTCACACGGCACACCTCACACGACACTCCTCAGATGATACATACCTCACACGATACACCTCACACAACACACCTCACACGATACACCTCACACGACACTCCTCACACGACACTCCTCAGAAGGTACTGCTCAGATGATACACCTCACACGACACTCCTCAGATGATACACCTAACACGACACTCCTCAGATGATACACCTCACACGACACTCGTCAGATGATACACCTAACACGACACTCCTCAGATGATACACCTCACACGACACTCGTCAGATGATACACCTAACACGACACTCCTCAGATGATACACCTCACACGACACACCTCACACGATACACCTCACACGACACACCTCACACGACACTCCTCAGATGATACACCTAACACGACACACTTCACACGACACTCCTCAGACGATACACCTCAGACAATGACCACCAGAAGGCACTCTTTAGACGATGTATCTAAAACGACACCTCTGAGATGACTCACCTCAGACGGCACTCGGGCGATGCACCTCAAGCGACTCACCTCAGTCGACTCACCTAAACACCTCAAACGACACACCTCGGACGATGCACCTGAGTGCCAGCCACAAAACGGAGGAGCCGCTTTTCCGTCCTTTCAAGACCAAATACGCAATGCTTTTCAAAAGGCACTCCAAGGAAGAAAATGGCAAATAGCTGTCGGTAGGAGCTCAAATACTTGACCACATCTCAGGAATTACCCAACAATCTGAACAATCAACACGATCTGACGCGACCCTCTTCGTTACCTTGGCCACCAGTAAGACTCTTGGCCGGAGTGCTGCATTTTGAAAATGCTGTGTGGTGTTCACACTGAATCGTGAAACAAAACAACGGCCAGGGAACTTTGGATAATGATGTGGCTCAAACTTTGAATAACATAAACCAAAGTGCGGGAGAGATCTAGAAAGAGACATGCATAACATTTGGTCATAAGCTGTCCGCATCCTTGTCACTTCAGTTTCTCTCATTCGTCTGCCTCCTCCCTCCCTCTCTTACTCGACCTCCATACATCTCTCCTTGTTCTCTATCGCTTTCTCTTTTCCTCTCTCGCACACCGGCGGAAATTCACAAATATAATTGAGGCCCTTTTCATATTTGATTGCTAGACTAGCTGTAATCGTTGTGCCCGCTGACAGAGTTCGTGTTAATGACATCGGTGTTTTATCATGGGTGACCAACCACCACCGAAGGCAACAACAATATCCGACACCGTTCTCCCGTGTTCACATGACCTATTCCCTGGCAGCGGTAACCTCTTGGCGTCCTTCCCCTTGACATCAAGATCACTTGGGGGAACATGGATATGGCGGGAATACTGAACTCTGCCAGCTTAAAGAGGTCCAACTAATCGACTGCGCGCATGGAAAATCTGCACACCATCATACAACAAGACAGACAACCCAGACAAACATACCGACACCATACCGACACCATACCGACACCACTCACCGACTGGTGCCTGGTGCGCGAGGCCGCCTCTCCAACGCTCCTGTTTCAGGCGCCCCTCCGGCACTCTTGTCTCCGTCGCCTCCCCGGCACTCCTGTCTCCGTCGCCTCCCCGGCACTCCTGTCTCCGTCGCCTCTCCAGCACTCCTGTCTCCGTCGCCTCTCCGGCACTCCTGTCTCCGTCGCCTCTCCAGCACTCCTGTCTCCGTCGCCTCTCCGACACTCCTGTCTCCGTCACCTCTCCGGCACTCCTGTCTCCGTCGCCTCTCCGGCACTCCTGTCTCCGCCGCCTCTCCGGCACTCCTGTCTCCGTCGCCTCTCCGACACTCCTGTCTCCGTCGCCTCTCCGGCACTCCTGTCTCCGTCGCCTTCTCCGGCACTCCTGTCTCCGTCGCCAAGGAGTGTTGTTGAGGTCGCGCTGGATGGACGACAGACAGTAGGCCAGAGTTCAGGTTGCCACCACGTGTTGTGTGTTGTGTGTGTCGCAGTCACCTGTTGCTGGTCCGCGGCGGGTCGTGCTATCTCCACGGGGCCAGAGGGCCTAATGCGTCCCTGTCGCGCCACCGCGCCGCCCCGGGCCCGCTTCGAGCACTGACAAAAGGGCCAGCCCGTCTTACCTAACACAATAAAACGCGCACAATGCACGCCCGACAATGGCGTTTTCTATCACAGGGGGACAGGCGCTTGGCGAGCCGCAAATGGGGAGATGTGACGCGAATCGAGATCCGCCGCGGCCTGGCTCGGCCACCGCTTCCTGAGGGGAATTTGATAGATCACGCGGCCGCGCGGCTGCTGGGCCACCATGACCCTCCCCCCCCCTCCTCCACAGTGGCCGCTTCCACAAGAACTCGGCTCCTTCGAATTGGAGGCCGCAACTCTTCCGCACTGCCCTGTCTACACTGCTCAGACAGCGGGGCAGCGGACATGATGTGATTTACATATCGCCAGCCCGGGTACAATGCAAATCGGCGTATTCTGTCCCAATTTCAGACAATTTGGGCATCTAAGTAAACAGAGCGGCAGCTGCTCGAGGGACTACGAGGAGAGCGCCCAGCGCCGAAGGCCACCCGCCAGAAAGGGAGGCGGCCGGATAAAGCGGAGGTGGACAAAGCAGCGCGTCCGGAGCCCGCTGCTGAATAAAGCTCGAGATGCGTCCGATAATACGATGTGATGCACAAAATACTTCCTGTGCTTTCAGGCCGCGGCGAGAGAACAGACCTGCGCCAGAAGCATTGTGCGGAGGGCCTGTCTGGACACGGACGCAGCAGAGGAGGAGGAGGGCGTTGGTGGAAGGCCTCCTGCCCGTCTCACAGCCTGAGAGCACAACGGAGGAGAGCGTCCCCACATCTCAAGTAGAGGAAGATAAGAACTGGCGGCGACAATGGCGGAAGAACTTCTCAAGTCTGAAGCCGAGGAGGACAAGAGCACGCGCGGACAAGCATGAATGATTCCTCATACTTGAAAGGTAAAAGAAGATAGCCGCATGGAAAAGAGGATGACAAGAGCATCCGATGATGGTGTGGCCTGCCCTATGCCCGCGTCCTACATCGACTTGGCCATACATGACGCATAGCCTATTTGATAGTACAACTTTGTAAGTGTTTCGACATGGTGTCCTTCCCTTACCTACCTACTTGGATAGGTAGGTAAATATATAAATGCATGGGCACTACTAATCTGAACGTCCCAGGCCAAGCGCAGACTAGGTTGATTATATGCCGACATTGTCGCCGGCGTGTTCATAAAGGTCGATTTTAAGGCTCAGTTACTGGAAAATCCTTTTCTTCCCAAAAGGAAGACCGTCCGTGCTACACTCTCAGGTGCGCTTTCCATGAAAGCCGACTTGTGCAGCTACACTTCACGCTTCCAGTACTGCACTGTCAGAAGTACGCCAATCCCGCCCGTGTTTTCCTTGCTTCACGCTTCCCAAACACCCCACTATAAGAAGTACGCCATTCCCGCCATTGTTATCTTACTGCGTAAAAATATCCAGACTACATTTGAACGCAGCCATGGTGCAATATTCAGCTGTGATGCACTACTCAGCTATGGTGCACTACTCATCTGTGGTGCACTACTCAGCCCTGGTGCACTACTCATCTGTGGTGCACTACTCAGCTATGGTGCACTACTCAGCTGTGGTGCACTACTCAGCTGTGGTGCACTACTCAGCTGTGGTGCACTACTCAGCTATGATACACTACTCAGCTATGGTGCACTACGCAGCTGTGGCACACTATTCAGCTGTGGTGCACTAATCAGATGTGGTGCACTTCGCAGCTGTGGTGCACTACGCAGCTATGGCGCACTACTCAGCTATGGTGCGCTACTCCGCGTGTTTTCCTTTGTGAACAGGAAGCACTAAAACTTGCTGGTTGTGGCACAAAACTGTTGCGTATTTTTGCAGCGGTGATTTTTCTATCCGGTGTCGATGAAACAGAAATAACTGTACACTTGCGCGGGGATATAAATAATTTTTGGTGAAATTTGACTCCCATCAGCCATAGGACTTCCATCGAAAACCCCCGGCTGCGCGCCCGCTCATAAGATGTCCATATGGCTGAAGGCACATGATGGGGAGGTGTAGCTGATGTAGCTGACGGCAGCTGACGGCACACGGTGAGGATGTGTAGCTGATGTAGCTGACGGCACACGGTGGAGAGGTATAGCTGACGGCAGCTGACGGCAACTGACGGCACACGGTGGAGAGGTGTAGCTGATGTAGCTGACGGCAGCACTACCAAGTGGGATGGTGTAGCTGACGGCAGCGATGGCACATGGTGAAGATGTGTAGCTGATGTAGCTGACGGCAGCTGACGGCACATGGTGGAGAGGTGTAGCCGATGTAGCCGATGTAGCTGACGGCAGCTGACGGCACACGGTGAGGATGATGTAGCTGACGGCAGCTGACGACACACGGTGAGGATGGTGTAGCTGACGGCAGCTGATGGCACATGGTGAAGATGTGTAGCTGATGTAGCTGACGGCAGCTGACGGCACATGGTGGAGAGGTGTAGCCGATGTAGCCGATGTAGCTGACGGCAGCTGACGGCACACGGTGAGGATGGTGTAGCTGACGGCAGCTGACGACACACGGTGAGGATGGTGTAGCTGACGGCAGCTGATGGCACATGGTGAGGATGTGTAGCTGATGTAGCTGACGGCAGCTGACGGCACATGGTGGAGAGGTGTAGCTGATGTAGCTGATGTAGCTGACGGCAGCTGACGGCACACGGTGGGGAGGTGTAGCTGATGTAGCTGACGGCAGTTGACGGCACATGGTGGGGAGGTGTAGCTGATGTAGCTGACGGCAGTTGACGGCACATGGTGGGGAGGTGTAGCTGATGTAGCTGATGTAGCTGACGGCAGCTGACGGCACACGGTGGGGAGGTGTAGCTGATGTAGCTGACGGCAGCTGACGGCACATGGTGAGGATGTGTAGCTGATGTAGCTGACGGCAGCTGACGGCACATGGTGGAGAGGTGTAGCTGATGTAGCTGATGTAGCTGACGGCAGCTGACGGCACACGGTGGGGAGGTGTAGCTGATGTAGCTGACGGCAGTTGACGGCACATGGTGGGGAGGTGTAGCTGATGTAGCTGACGGCAGTTGACGGCACATGGTGGGGAGGTGTAGCTGATGTAGCTGACGGCAGTTGACGGCACATCGTGCGGAGTTTGGCAAGAACGTCATCGAGGTGGGAGACACGTTCTCTCGAAGCCTTTTCAAAGTTAACGCGCCAGTTACAGGCATTGCATGATAATAATTGTGCTGAACACCCTCTTACCACGACCTTCACTTTGCTCTACCGGCGACAATGCCCCTACAAAGGAGAGGAGAAGTCAGGAGAATGAGGAGGATGAGGAAGATAAGAAAGAGGATAAGTGGACAGGGTGCGATTGACAGGATATTTGATTTTAGGAATTTCCCCAATATTTTTTCCTTCTGGTGACAGACGTTTTCTGTAATATCGAGGACTGCGTACCTTGAACTGAGCCACCGTAGTTGTGTGAGTGCTCAAACCACGTCGGATGGTGATGCCGTTCCCCATGAAATGTTAATGTGCAACTTAGTGATTTGAGGCGAAAATGGTATAATGGTCCTAGCATGTGCAATATAACGGGTCTCCGATCATTCATTTCCTTGCCAGGTAGATATACTTATAATACTCGAATACACAACGCAACTAATTGCAACGAATGCCAACTCACGTGAACCCACATATATCTAACTATGTGCTGGATGTCGCTATAAGGTTGTTAGAACAGATAAATATCATACGTACCCTCCAGTGTACGTGGTCTTCTGAAGGTCTTGAGCAAGAACTTCTGGAATGCACATTTGGTTTCTTTCACATTCGACCGTTTTATCTAATGGAAGGCATTGTGACTTGATTTAAGGTGAAGGCAAAGTGGATTGGTGGCCAAGTACATAACTTCCAAAACGACAAAGTAAAAACAACTATTAAAAATGGAGTGAGTTAGGTGCGGGCAGTATGCGTCGGGGGGTTATTGTTGGCTTCAGTAAGCAGGTTGAGGTGTTGACAGGGGAGGGATAACCTCAATGCATTAATAGTGGAACCTGTTGTAGATAATATTAGTGTAACGAGTCAGATGCAAGATACTAGGAGTGATAGTGGAGGAGGTGGTAGTATCGCGGCTCAGGATAGTAGCGGAGAGTGGAGGGTGACAAGACGTAGGAGTACTGGTTTAGTGACAGTTGAGTGACAGTTGCGCGTACATGGTGCTGATAGGCAGGTCAGTTGCGCGTACATGGTGCTGATAGGCAGGTCAGTTGCGCGTACATGGTGCTGATAGGCAGGTCAGTTGCGCGTACATGGTGCTGATAGGCAGGTCAGTTGCGCGTACATGGTGCTGATAGGCAGGTCAGTTGCGCGTACATGGTGCTGATAGGCAGGACAGTTGCGCGTACATGGTGCTGATAGGCAGGTCAGTTGCGCGTACATGGTGCTGATAGGCAGGTCAGTTGCGCGTACATGGTGCTGATAGGCAGGTCAGTTGCGCGTACATGGTGCTGATAGGCAGGTCAGTTGCGCGTACATGGTGCTGATAGGCAGGTCAGTTGCGCGTACATGGTGCTGATAGGCAGGTCAGTTGCGCGTACATGGTGCTGATAGGCAGGTCAGTTGCGCGTACATGGTGCTGATAGGCAGGACAGTTGCGCGTACATGGTGCTGATAGGCAGGTCAGTTGCGCGTACATGGTGCTGATAGGCAGGTCAGTTGCGCGTACATGGTGCTGATAGGCAGGTCAGTTGCGCGTACATGGTGCTGATAGGCAGGTCAGTTGCGCGTACATGGTGCTGATAGGCAGGTCAGTTGCGCGTACATGGTGCTGATAGGCAGGACAGTTGCACGTATAGGGTGCTGATAGGCAGGCCGGTTGCACGTCATGGTGCGATAGGCAGGTCGGTTGCACGTCATGGTGCGATAGGCAGGTCGGTTGCACGCATGGTGCTAAGGCACAGTCACGTATAGGTGCTGATAGGCAGGACAGTTGCACGTATAGGGTGCTGATAGGCAGGCCGGTTGCACGTGCATGGTGCTGATAGGCAGGTCGGTTGCACGTGCATGGTGCTGATAGGCAGGTCGGTTGCACGTGCATGGTGCTGATAGGCAGGCTAGTTGCACGTATAGGGTGCTGATAAGCAGGCCAGTTGCACGTCGAAGATGAGGGGTGTTAACATCGATCCTTCCTAGGGTGGCAACGAGCAATTATTGGTGCTAAGTACCTTAGACACAGGAATCATAGGATAGCCAGGCTGGCCAAGGTGATGCTGAAGAGATTCTCCATGGCAACATATTGAGTAGATGGCTTCTTTCGAAGTCAGGATATAACATTAGTTAGGTGCTTCTGTCTCTTGTTAGCATCTTCACTTGATAGGCTTGCCCCAGATTGGCCCCGTGATCCTTATTAACCCTATTGTGTAAGGCCTGACAAGTCATTTGATTGTTAAGTGTGGGGGGGGGGGGGGCGCTTACTGGGCCCCCTTGAATTATCGATGACCAATGGATCGATTATGTTAAAAGTAACATCGTTCGAAAGCTTGCATCGTTACCTGCATTTCTGTAAAAACAAAACTTTACAATGTTGAAAACGGCGGATGCAGGACGAGAAAAAAAGATGGAAATAATGCCACTTCTCGCACGCTGGTTAACTACTCCAATCGACTAAAAACAATCGTGCTTTCATTTGCGGGCTAATGAAGGTTAGGCACAAAATAGCATGACATAATTATGATAACCGAAACTGGGCGGAACACTTCTGGCCAGCCGAAGTTCGCTTTCCTATCAACTAAATTTGCATTAATAATCACGGAGTATTTGAGTAATATTATACCGGATGTTGCTCTGCAAATTAAAAACTCACATCCTGGGCAATGCGGGGTACACAAAATGGAGTAGCTGCCTCAATTGTTTACACTAGGTCCGCCTATGCTTACCACAAATTGTGCATCAGCCAGTGCATGAAACATGCGTAAAGCTTCACGCGTTCACGCCTACTCACCAAATACTATGAGCCATTCCCTTTACTTTCCCCATCTAGTATAGATGCCTCTCCCTTCAAAGATGATCTTGATCCGCATATGCTGAGAATTGATATATTTTTTCCACTATAGGAATTCCACAAAAAAACAGCAAGTATGTGATGGTGTGCCAAGGGCTTGCTACTTGCTGCATTGTCATATTGAAGATTGCCCCCAGCCCTCCTACTTCCTGTAATGACATTGCATCTGCCAATTATGTGCATATTCGGTAGCGCACTATGTGCAACATGTATGTGTTTTGCATGAATGGTGTTGGCTATGAGCTAGATTTATAAGCATGACGTGTAAATATCTGAATGGCTTTGAAAGCTCATCAAACTGCAAAGATTGGCCTAACATGCTCTCCAAAATATGTGCCTAGAGACGCCTATAATCAACCCCCCCCCGGAAAACGTTTTTGGCATAATACGTTCACAAGAACCTTATTAAAAGTCACGAGGCTTCATAAATCTATCATAAAACGATAATAAGCGGAGAGCAAAAAACTGAAGGGGCTTCAGAAACCCCTAATTGCCCGTAATTAATAGAGCTAAGCCTTAAATCTATATGATCTTCATGAGTTAATTTAGCACGTTATATATAGTGAATAACGGCACTGCATTTCGACACGATGTGGTGCTGTGAAGACTGCACCACCTCGTCGCGGGAATGATGACATAGCATTGTGATTAGCCATTCACCACGGTACGGCTTCCATGCATCACATGGGCATGGGTGACATGTTCTGGGGAGACGAGATATTGCTGGCCAGAGAGAGAGAGCGCGCGAGAGGGCGAGATAGAGAAAGTGAGAGAGGGAGAGGGAGAGGGAGAGGGAGAGGAGAGGGAGAGGGAGAGGGAGAGGGAGAGGGAGAGGGAGAGGGAGAGGGAGAGGGAGAGGGGAGAGGGGGAGAGGGAGAGGGAGAGGGAGAGGGAGAGGGAGAGGGAGAGGGGAGAGAGAGAGAGAGAGAGGGAGAGGGAGAGGGAGAGGGAGAGGGAGAGGGAGAGGGAGAGGGAGAGGGAGAGGAGAGGAGAGGGAGGGAGAGGGGAGAGAGGGAGAGAGGAGAGAGAGAGAGAGAGAGGGAGAGGAGAGAGGGAGAGAGGGAGAGAGGGAGAGAGAGAGAGAGAGAGAGAGAGAGAGGAGAGAGAGAGAGAGAGAGAGAGAGAGAGAGAGAGAGAGAGAGAGAGAGAGAGAGAGATATATATATATATATATATATATATATATATATATATATATATATATATATATATATATATATATATATATATATATATATATATATATATATATATATATATATATATATATATATATATATATATATATATATATATATATATATATATATATATATATATATATATATATATATATATATATATATATATATATATATATATATATATATATATATATATATATATATATATATATATATATATATATATATATATATATATATATATATATATATATATATATATATATATATATATATATATATATATATATATATATATATATATATATATATATATATATATATATATATATATATATATATATATATATATATATATATATATATATATATATATATATATATATATATATATATATATATATATATATATATATATATATATATATATATATATATATATATATATATATATATATATATATATATATATATATATATATATATATATATATATATATATATATATATATATATATATATATATATATATATATATATATATATATATATATATATATATATATATATATATATATATATATATATATATATAGAGAGAGAGAGAGAGAGAGAGAGAGAGAGAGAGAGAGAGAGAGAGAGAGAGAGAGAGAGAGAGAGAGAGAGAGAGAGAGAGAGAGAGAGAGAGAGAGAGAGAGAGAGAGAGAGAGAGAGAGAGAGAGAGAGAGAGAGAGAGAGAGAGAGAGAGAGAGAGAGAGAGAGAGAGCTGGCAACCGTCGACCAACACAGCAGATGTCTCCGTGCTGTCGCCTCGCGTGCGGCAGATGCACATGATAGGAAGAGCGTGTCTGGCTTCTCCGACATTCTGCGCCATGCCTATTCACGTGCGCTCGGACGTGGTCGCTGTTCGTGCACTGTGTACCGTCGCGCGCGGCTTCTATTCTGCTGAAAGGAAGCAGCGTCCGGATCATATATCACGTCGAAGAATAACGGCCGAGGGTTCGTGATGCGTCGCTCCGCGCGCCCAACTCTTTACCGTCACGGCCGACGACGCCGATCGCGGTCGACGTCTGAACGCGTCGCGTCGAATGTGGCCAAAAGGTCGGTCTAATCCTATCACATGGCCGGTGGTGGTACCTGGCCGATGGCGGCGGTGCGGCGACCACGAGTACCCACCCGGCTGGCGGGCCGCACAAAGCCACCGTCACTCACGGAAACTAATGATGATCCGGACGGCGCCACTCTTTTGTCGCCGGCTCGCCGTCTTTGTCGCACCTGGAGCCACAATGCCGCGATGCGGCGCTGGCCGCGGATTAGCCGCGTTCTGCGACGGAATCAAACCAAATGAGAGCATTATTTGCGGAACCATTAGCCGAGGTAAGAAATGATATCCCGACTCTCAATGGTGCCGGAACTAATGGTGCTCTGCGCACGGTCAATGGTGCGCCTGAGACAAAAATGAAATATGAAGGGTTTAATTAAGAGGCAGATTCAACGGCGTGGTTTACAGTCGGGTCGTAACTTCTCTACGGGCGCGCAACGGATCTGGGAGAAAGCAGCTGCGGATCAAGTCGTGATGGAGAATACGGTCACCGTGCTCCCTTGCGTCAGTCCCATTCACAAACGACAACAGTCGGGGCTCGGGTGCTGTGTTGGGCGCACGATCCTCTCGGATCAGTGTGAAGCAAGAATATGCACAGTTGGCGGCAAAGGCAAGCCTAACAATACCGCTAACTCTACTTTACCCACGCATTGTGGTAAATGTAAACGTGGTGGTATTTGACTATGTTGGATTACCCATTAATGTCTACCATCAGCTCCAAGGACACGTGAAGACGCTAAAAAGTTCCATATGTTCGGAATGATGCAAACTTTAGTTCTCCAATGCCGTGGTCAGGTGAACTTCAAAACTTTCTGCTCAATTTGGAATAAGCTATGTGTTCAGCTGATATGCCCTTGGGCATGGAAGCTTAGGTGTGGGTGGGTAGCTTGCAGTGCACTGATAAGTCCGTAATGTGTAATGTGTTTCGTTTTGGGTGACGCATGACTTTTGTTGTTTAGCGAAAAACTAGTTACCCCATCAGCACTATAATATGACTTAAGACCTATGATTTAAATGTACTCTTCCCAAATTGTGATGTCCTTTATGTGAACATGTAGTGCTGAAACACACGGACGCGCATATGAAATATAAATATATATATATGCGTATATGCATATATGCCCTCCAATAGTGAAATTTCCCCTACCCGCAATATGAAATGCAAATAAGCATACAGCAAGAAGCATATAACTGCGGGCTGCGATCAGTGCGGGAGCGCCGATGGTCCCACCGATGGCCCCGCCGATGGCTCCGCCGATGGCTCCGCCGATGGCTCCGCCGATGGCTCCGCCGATGGCTCCGCCGATGGCTCCGCCGATGGCAACACCGATGACCCTGGAAGTAGTGACATCCGCCCGTTCACTCTGGTATCCCGTCACACAGGACGGTTTCCATGCGACTGACCACCACCGTTAACGTCGCGACAATACGCTGTAGTGTGGCCAGCGTACCGGGTCCGGAGACACGGCGCCGACTGGCACCGTCTGCGCTGCTGAGTATCTTGACGCCATTGCTGACACCAGGCCTGAAGCTGAGGCTTCCAAGAATTTGTCAGCTGTGGTAGCCAGTTGGCCGAGAGAAGCTTCCTCTCACGGCAATGATAATGCTGCACAAGCAGCCTGCGGCAGCCGTTGAAGAAATAGTCTTCAACAGTTCACGGGCGTGTGGGGCATCTCCTGCCGTACCTAGTTTTGAGTGCATCCACAGGAGCAGCTGGAACGGCTTCTGGTCTCCGAGCTGCTGGCTGGGACATAGGGCTTCTAGGAGGGGCGCTCGCGATTACGCTAACCTACACTTCAGAGCGTCAAGAAGGGCCACGCAACTGGGCGTGTGGGCCGTGATAATATCCGCACCTGCGTGATGAGTGACACAGAAAGGCTTGCTACCAGCAGGTCGAACTTGGTGCTGTCCTCTTGGATTCCAGCGATCCGAAACGCACAGTCCGTCCGCGTCGGCTAGAGCTCTATCTTTTCCGGAAAAGGAGAAAAGTGTGATAGCCTGAACGCGGCCAGCTGCTGGCTTGCAGATGCAGGAGTCAGGGGCAGATGCAGGGTGTGGGGGGGGGGGACTGGGGGCATGTGCCTCCCTCCCATGGAAGGTGGCCGCTCCTCCGGCCGGGGAAAGGCGATCATCCGGGAAGGTTCGAGTGAACCTCGTGCAATTTGTTTAGACAGACACGCCCCTCCGAGAGAAAATGACGCCTCTTCAGTGTGCTCGAATGGATCCCGTTCAGTTTTTGTTTTCGGCCAGAGGCTTCCCTCGGAAGGAAAAGACACCCCACCAGGCAAGAGCGGGTTCGGAAATTGTCATGGGAGAACTTGGTCTCGGAAAAATTTATGGGTAGGGTGCATTCGGATCTTCCCGAAAGATTCCCTTTACCTTCCAACGTGAGCCTCTGGTTGACAAAAATAAATCGAGGGTTCACTCGAACACACTGAACGGGCGCCTTTTCCGCCGAGAGGGGCACCTCTGCCTGACAAATTAGATGCGGATGCACTTGAGCTTTCCCGGAATGGAGCATTTTCCCTGCCGAAGGGGCGCCAATTTCTACGAGGACACATGCCTCCAGTATCACCCTTATATCCGCCACTGCCTCCAAGCACTTTCGCAGTGGCACCCTTCCGAAGAAATGGCGCACCTTCAGACAAGTGTCCCCATGACAATTTCTGAATCCGCCCCTGGCAGGAGTCCCCGGAGCCGGCAGGTCCGCCCCGCCGCGGACGTTAAAATGTTGGGTTTCGAAAATTACTTTTTTGCACATCCTTGTCTTTTTACCTGGGTTACAACAAGGTGTATGACCCATCACCAGATGCCCAATCTTCATAACAGGGAATAATTATGTTCCGATATATTTTTTCCCACATGTGTGATGCAATACCTTCTTTTATATCATCCGTGACTTGTACTATAAGGACTACTTTGCCTATTTCGCAGGTACGTACCTTCTTGGGGAATGGCGACACACAGGGGTGTCGATTTGTGAAAAACATTGGGGGGGGGCGCAAATGTCAACGTACTAGACCCCCCCCCCCCGAAACAAAACTCATCGGAATTCGCCCACTATATTTTCAGACCTCAATAATTCTGATTTTTTATTTGACGATGTGTATGTTTATGTTTATTCAGCATCCTCGCCAACGGCCAAAATCGTCCAGTAACAGATGAAGTCACATAAGCAAAAGAGCAGTACACAGTACATGTCAACATAAAAACTTTGAGTCATAGCATGCGACTACAGAGTCATACAATGGACTCGGGTCCATCGTAATCGTCAACGTCATCGTCAACGTCACCCTCCCCTCACCCTACACACCAACAAACACACACCGGCTTAAGCAAAATATGTCCGCGCCCATATGCAGGTTAAAACACACCGGCCTTGATGGAGCATCGGAGCACAGCAGGCCTGAACTGTGATGACGATGGGTGAAGGTATTTCCTTGGTTCTTAACATTAGGGAGGGGCGAAGCCAAAGTTTTGATGGGGCGAATTTGGGGTCGGGGAGTGGGCACAGCCTCCACAAAAGCATAGAAATCGAAAACAATGTCCTCTGATCAAACATGTGCATTGATATAGTCATTGTGATCGCCGAGTCTAGTCAGTCACCACTCACGACACCAAGCAAACTAAAATGCACAACGGATCATAGACATCAATCCGCGCAATCGTCCTACTACTTTTTTTACAACAATCTAAAAACTCCACCCGTACCCAATAGCGTAGCCAAGAGAAAGAGTAGGACACACCGGGTACATGCCTCTCCGGTCACGGCCAAGGAGTCTGAAGAGTAGGACACACCGGGTACATGCCTCTCCGGTCACGGCCAAGGAGTCTGAAGAGTAGGACACACCGGGTACATGCCTCCGTCACCAAGGAGTCTGAAGAGAGGCAACCGGGTACATGCCTCTCCGGTCCGGCCAAGAGTCTGAAGAGTAGGACACACCGGGTACATGCCTCTCCGGTCACGGCCAAGGAGTCTGAAGAGTAGGACACACCGGGTACATGCCTCTCCGGTCACGGCCAATGAGTCCGATAAGGTCAGCCCAGGTAGATGCCTCTCCGGTCGGCCAAGGCTAAAAGGTCAGCCCAGGAGATTAAAGTCTATCCGACGGCTTTGAAATGGATATGTCGGCTGGAATGGTTCCTTTGCTAGAGTCGGAAATAAAAAGTACAAAACTTCGGAAGTGGGAATAATGCAGAAATCAAAGCAGTTTTCAATGGAATGGTCCCGCACCAGGTGTGTCGCAATAGGGGCATTTGTACTGCAGCCCTGTTAGTACCTGTAATCCTTTCCCTCCAAAAGGTTAAGTGCGGAGTTTTCTATACCTTTGGTGGTGCTTGGAACCCACCATATTTGCCTTCTTGACTTCATTCACCAATTTGATTTATAATTCCCCTTGAAATTGACTTGGGACGGATCAAGGAGGATAATATTCCAAAATGTCCAAAATGCCGGGATTCGCAGTGGTTCCAGCATAGCAACACCAAATCCAGATCATGCTGTTCTTTCATCAATTCAAATAACTGCTTTCACAAAATTGTAATGAAGGCCAAGGTTACTAAACGGAGGTCAGGTCAAGTTATTTCTTCTTATCGCAGTAAGGGAAAACTTTTCGTGCAGAACATGATTAAAGAATGATATAGACATTCGGCTTTCAAATATGTGACAAGGTCAATGGTGGTCAAGGTCAGGTCAAGTATTATGCATATTGTACACTGCCGTCTTGTGTGTGGAGTTTGGATTTGTGTGCGCGTCAGCTGCCTTAGTGGCATTGCGCCCGCAATGTCGTCTTATGCCGAATGCTCCTTGTGAATTGAAATTTTAATTTAGTTTTAGAGCCACCGAAGTAGTACACCATGACATTGTGTGAACAATGATCCGACATGACCCGACTTCGTGTGACCGGACCTTATCATCTAAAGCAAATATAAAGCATATACAGGGCAAATATAAAGAGGTGCAAAATGTCGGACAGTAGGAACACATGACAGCCGTAAGGGGTCTTCATATAGGTGCGAGGGACACGAATAAGGCTATAAGGGTGCCGCACCCAAAGGCATTTCTGGCCGCGCTGCTGTTAGTACCTGTAATCATTACCCTAGTAGAAGTAAGGTCAGTCTCGCTGCTGACAGAATTTGCTTTTCTGATGGCATCAATATTCATCGCTCGAAATGCACAAGAGCAGCTGTGTCTCAAGCAGATTCAATGGTTGTGACGAATTGGGAAATATTAATACATGGGTGGCATTGGTATCTATTAATGGTAAGGTGACCGGTAGAATGCGGAGAAAGTGACAACTCATGCACACAAAACTGCTCGGAAAGATGATGGAAAGCCATGATGGATTTATACTTTGCAATCCTGGGTGATGAGAGGACAACTTCTGAGTGATGGAATACGGAGAGGATATTTTCCTTCAAACCTTGGCATCAGAATATCACTTTGAATTTTCAGGTGAATCTTGAGCACTTTACCACAGGGCAATTCGTTGTCGAACAACACCATCGGACGTCCACGTTGAAAACGCATGGAGGAAACAACATGGAGGACAATTTTGCGAAGAGAATAATGCTATAGATGGCAAAAATCCAGGAAAACCCCGTTTTTCGACCCTGACGTCCACTGTGGCGGGCCAGGGTCGCAGAGCAAACCGTCCACTGTGGCGGACCGGGGCTGTGGAGCACACCTTCTACTATGGCGGACCAGAGCCGCAAAGCACACCGTCCACTCTGGCGGACCGGTGCAGCGGAGCACACGGTCCACCGTAACGGACCGGAGCCGCGGAGCACACCGTCCACTGTGGCGGGCCAGGGCCGCGGAGTACATCATCAACCGTGGAAGACCCGGGTCGCAGTGTATACCGTCCACTGTGGTGGACCGGTGCCATGGGGCACACCTGC